>VXBJ01005002.1:160568-192893 GCA_013400055.1 Nycticryphes semicollaris
TTCAAAGCACTTTACAAATTATCCTGCTATTAGGTTAATTCTTATATTCAGTATTAATTGGCTGGGAATTAGAACCCTCTGGAAAAAGAAGTAAGGGGAGAGAACCAAGGCAATGGCATTATACTGTGTAATCTTGTGTTGTAAGGCAGAAGATAGGGTGACTTTTTTTTTGGTGGTTGTATACATGATTTACTCACTGTTACATTAAAAAAAAAAAGGCAGAGCTTGTAGGCTGTTAGGTTAATGTAATTTATTCAGGCTCTCTGATATGGCTTAGTCTTTCTAATTAATCTCTTTGGTTCTGATCCTCACAAACAGGTGAGGGGAGGAAAGCCGCTACACGAGGACATTGGCCTGTAAAGACATTAGGTCTCCCTTTTGTATGTAGACATGTCACTGGGGAAACCTTAAATCTTTCAGTCCCGAGAGCTGGACTTTTATTTGCATTGTACACCATCTGCAAACTGTCACAGTGAAACATTTCTATAAGTTTCTTGTTGGAATGTCTTGGTCCACCTCTTGTTTAATCTGACTGTATCTCTATAAGTCTGTGGAAGTGGTGAAGCACAGTATTTGTTCTTAGCCAGGTCAGTGTCAATAGAAAGGAGAAAAAAAATAATAAAGTAATTGCACAAAACAAGTGGCCAGGGTGATTCTCAGCATCTTCCAGGGAGCAGCAGTTCCTTTAGCACTACAGAGAAGGAGAGCAGTCTGACTAATGGAAATAGCTATTAGAGATTCAGTTACCTGATGCCTCACTGTACATCCAGCTTCTATTTCGATGCTGCTGACAAGTCAGAAAGGTTTAAGATGTGGGAGTTTCTTGTGTTGCCTTGCATATCCTCCCTGTTCAGGACCTGCTTTCCATTTCTCTTACCTAATGAAACGGGTAGGAATAATTACCTACAAGCATAGCAAAATTAAAAATGAAGAGACATTATTAAAAAAAAAAAAACAAACCCAACAGCAAAATAAGAGGAAAAACCCTCCCAAATCACAAAGCCTGTACTAAAATAGTTGGTTTTAGTGCTTTGATATAATCACTACAATTTGTTCACCTCTTAGGATTAAGAAGAAATGTGTCCCATGTCTTAAGAAAAGCTTCCTAGTAAGTCAAATAAAGTTGTAAATATACAAGCACATTGTTACAATGAATTATGTGATACTTGCTTTAATGTTTTTCAAACAATCAGGAAGAGAGACACTTTACTTACATCTCTTCATGTTTTCTTAAAATGAAAAGACAACTCAAGAACAGGCAGAACAAAGAAGTCTCTCTTTCTTAAAAAACAATAATGTCAGGACTATATGTCTGGAAGATAAATTTATACTATGCATATAAAAGATGGAGTGGATAGGGATATCATGCTATAATTTATACATATAAGATCAGATATAGTTATAATTTATGATTCCACTTACTCTTCCCTAATAATGCTCTTTGTCCATATTACTGCCTCGCAATACCTGTCAACAATTAGCTTTGCTATTATAAATCCTGCCTGTTTCTACTATAGCTTAATTTGCAAATGTAGTAGTCTATTATCTGTGGTCATCTCCTAACGATGGAAGCTTTTTTCATTACAGCTTATTTCTTTCCCCTTTATGTCCAGTAGTTTTTTATATAACAGGAGAGTTAAAAGGCAGCAATATGCCCAAAATACCAATAAGAACCTGGAAAATAAAAATAGTGTTTAAATATTAACTGCCTCCACATCCTAGGGTACATTAGGACAAGTGCTGTCAGTGGTTTGGAGCTGTTGATCTCTGTACTCTACCTAGCCCCCGCAAGACATATTTGGTGTGTTGGGTCCAGTTCTGGGTTCCCTAGTACAAGTAAAATGTAGACTTACTGGATTGAGTCCAGCAATGGGCCATAAAGGTAGATAAGGGAATGGAAGATATCTTGTGTAAAGAGAGACTGAGAGAGCTGGGGACCCTGGAGAAGAGAAGGCTTGAGGAGATCTGAATAAAGTGTATAAATACCTGATGGGAGGGAATGAAAGAGAGTCAGATCCTTCTTGGTGGTGCCTGTTAAGAAAACGAGAGGCAAAGAGCACAAAGTGAAATACAGTGAATTCCATTTAAAATAATGAGAGTGATCATAATAAGCGTTCGTAATATCAACTTAATATGATAGTGATCCAACACTGGAAGACATGGCCTGGAAAAGCTGTGTAGTCTCCCTGCCCGGAGACATAAAAACACCAACTGGACATGGCCCTGAGCAATCTGCTCTAGCTGACCCTGCTTTGAGTAGGGGGGGTATTATATTCAAACCACTTGTTTTCTCTAGATCACAATACTATTCATCCAAATATTCCATACAACACTTAGTATTCATGTGTTCTACTTCATTGCCTTTTATTCTAAAGAATTTAAATTGCTCAAAAATTGGAATTAAGTGGCATTTGTCTAAAACGTATCTGCTGTGAGCAGCTCAGTGGTCACAGCAGTCCTCTCCTGAAACTCAAGATATCCAGGACAAGTCCTTCTGTGATTTTTATATTATCCTGGCAGCAGCAGAATGAGCTGGTTCTTATTCCAGTCCTAAAACTAAGATATGTAGTCTTCAAACATGTTTCTGGTTTTGTTTTCACTTGGGGTTTTTTTTGTTTGTTTATTTATTAATTTCTTTTTTGGCTTTGCTTTTTTGATTTTTTTTCCCCATCTCCCTGGATGCATAGTTGTTTGTTTCTTTGTTTGTTTAGCTATTGTTATTTTACTTTGTTCTTGCTTGCTATTGCTTCTGGAATACAAATTTGGAGCAGACAAGGGATGTGTTTCACTTCACTTAGGAAAGATATTTAGATGCCTAAAGTGGCTTTCTGTTGACCTTTTAGGTAATGGCCTAACATTTGGTTCTTGATGGGGTCTAGCAAGGGGCAGATATACCCTGAGTCCTGTGTCAGGTCTGTCAGCCCTGTGCAGATGCCTTAGATACTGATATCTCACTATAATAAAATAAAATGCTAATATCCATTACATATTTTAGCGTGAAGAACTGCAATCATATTTATCATTTGACCTTAGCCTTTTTAAGCATTTTTCTTTAAGCTCTTCTGTGTCGTTTTAAATGTCTCTATTTATGTGATGCAAAGGTATAATGTCTTCCAAAAGATATACAAGCAAGGTATGCACATTCAAGTAACAGGTCAGAAATTTCCTATAGCAAAGGATTAAGTAATTACCTTATTTATGAAGGCTTCCACATCAAGCTGACATCAGACACTTTAGAATAGGACCTATTTCATCATGCTGTGTTGTGCTTACTTATTTTAACCTAGGTCTATTGGACTCTTAATTTAGTTGACATAATGCATGTAAATACGGAAGCATAAACAATTTATCATATAAGTTACAAGCATGAAACCTGTATAAATACAGAATTAAATCAGGGCCTGTGTACCATAGCTTAATCCCCGCTTTCCCAGCCTTTGCACTGCTTTCACAGGTGACAGGGAGCCCAATACCCCGTGACATCTTTGCTGAGCTGGTAGGAGAAGTGCAAGCTGATCTTGTAATAGGTGTACTGCAAAAGGTTCAGAACATCCACTAGACAGGAAATGAGCTCATTGCTAAAGAAAAAAAAAAGTGTAAAAATGTTATGGAAGAAAAATTTTTGGATGAAGTTATTTCTTTTCAGAGTTTGGGAATGATAGGTATGGATGGTAAAGCATTTTGAAAGGTTTCTGAAGCAACTTTCATGGAATTAATTTCCAGTGTCTATCAGGATCAGCCCTAAATCTCAAATGAAGGAAAACCAAAGATGGCATTCTATTACTACTGTAATAAAGTAATTTTTCTATTAAGTTCTCAAAGTTACAGAGGTGAAACAGAGCAAAAATAAAGCCTGGATAGAGAAAGAAAAGCAATGAGATCTGTTACTGCTCCTAACCCCAACAGGATTGGTGGGCAGCCCAACCATTGTGACGAGTGAACACAGAGTTGTTCCCCCTTACACTGAACAGCATTATATGTGCTGGTATTTGTTCTACGTATACTCATGTAAGAATTACTCATATTTATTAGAGAGCCAAGGCGATTATTTTTTTAAAAAAGTCAATGAGATTGAAATTAACACAGTGCATATTTATAATAAGTATGTGTGAGTGTATAAAATAATTGAGTTAAAATGTTAGATTTTACCACAGGCCTGCTAGGGGAGCAGATGCTGCCCCTACTGTTCAGGTGCTGCTCCTGTGCTGCGTGTGGCTTCAAAGCACAGAATGCAGGAAGGCAGTGCTGATCCCAAGCTGTGCACCAGCACCAGTTCCTTCCAGAACCACAGTGGGGATTAAAACCAATCATGTTAACTCCTGATGGTGTTCAACATGCTATACTCTGCAGCACAGTCAGCTTTTTCGTTGTGTTAAGCCCTGGCCACCAGTTGGTGGCTGAGACGTTTTTTCCAGATTATTTTTCTTTATGCAGTTTTTGATCTAGCTCCTGGTCATCTTCTTAAACTCATCTTATGACACTGAGCTTCTTTGGGAGATACCATGGCGGCACAGAAGTCCCTTTCCATGGCGGGAACAGCTAATTACTGTTGTGTACAGTCAAATGGGACTGCTTTTGAACACCATCTCTTTGAATAAAAACTACATTTACGTATGGAACAGCTTTCTTTAGGATAAAATGCCAACAGCAGAACCAATAGATTTTTTTTTCTCTTTATGTTTCTCAGTACTTGAAAGCTTGGACAGTTTAGGCTCATGCGTTGTTACTTTTATTAAGATTTTCTGGTATCTCCAAAAGAAATACATCAACAAAGATTTAGAGGACACACTAACATTTCCCAGTGTCTCTTTTTACTTAAATTTCATGAAAATACTGTAAAAGTTACATGAAGATCAGAAAGGTCAGTCTCGGCTTTAGAATCTAGAAATATTTAATGATTTAATCAAGCTTATTTTTATGAGGTAGTATCGAAAAGCTATGCTGATTTTAAATGTTGCATTATTCTAGAGGCAATGAAATAGTAAATTTACCTCAGCCCTTCTTTTTATAGAAGATTATACAAGGCTAGCTCTCTGTGAAGTGTGATTTCTTTCATTTGTAACAGAAGATTTGTAACAAAACCAATAGAAAGCTGAGAGGGGGAAAAAAACCCCAGATCTGTACAAATCTGGCCAGAAAAGTTTCTGAATAAATAAAATATAAAAATTAATTCAGGAATTTAACATGATGTGCACAAAGTTTATGGATTGAGTAAATCTTAGCAACTGATTCAATCTTTCATTCGTTCCCAAATTGGTAAAAACAGGTCTCATCACGTGCTATTGTGCTAAAATAGAAATATATATTTCAAAATATCAATATATCAAAATATAAAAGACAGTTATTAGCCATAGGAGTAATTAAAAAGAAAGTAATTTTTTCTGTCTGTAATTAAAAAGAGTGATTTTGGCATCTAAGCCAATCCTTTTGCTTCTATAGTGACACTGAGACAAAATGAGAAACAGAATTATGGATGAACCCCTCGTTCCCGGTTTTCAATAGTTTGGGCATCCTGAAAGCTAAATCGGGGCACCTGCCTGTATAGGGTACTGACTATATTTTCCCTGCAGGGCAATAAAGTCCCCTAGGTTTGGGTGATTAAATCTGGGCACTGCGGTGCAGAAATCCCAGTGGCCAGGTTTCTCTCTGGAGCTCACTTTGTTTCTAACTTGACCCATTTACTTGTGTGAAAGCTGTTCTCTTCACTAAGGTTATATCTACAGCTCACACCTCGGGCTGAGATCTTCTCTGGCCTAGCCTCTCAGGAAAAGAGGCAAGAGGTGGGCAATGTGACTTAATTAGAATATAACCATATTAAAATAACACAGAGAAGGTCATATTGTGAGGATCATCTTTCTTTCCTTAATTATTATCACGTTGCGGGAAAGAGAGAACAGCAGCCCTGACTCAAACAGTAAACTCTCTTGGAACAGATATCAAAAGGAGACCTAAAAGGAAAGATTTTCTCTCCGCTGATATGAGGTGATTGTGGATCCTTAAGAGAATTCTGCTAACTTTGCATTCATCTATGGCTTACTAGAGGACTTCCTCTGGGAAAGTACCCGCACTGGATTTCAGTCACAATTTGAACTTAATGTTTTCAACCTGCCTGCTCGCTGTTTGAGTATAGGAAAAGTGGAAAAACATGCACTGTCCTAATCACTCTGTTGTGGGTGAAAATTACAGTTTGAGAAAGGAAGTTTAACTATGCCCAAAGCAAATAATTTAGGAGCATCAAATGTATACCAGAAGTTTTGATACACACCAGTTGCAGGATAGATGTGTTTCAAAATTTCTGCTATGATCTCAATTCTCATTCATAATAGGAATATTTCTTACTGCTAGCCTGTACCAAGAAAGGAGCAGAGTATAAATACTCTTCTTGGTGGATTATCTTTTCCTATTTATGTCAATCATACACAGTACTAATAACCTGCCTTCTATCTTCCCTCATGTTCCCCATTTCATATGGCTCAGCTTCAAGAGGATCCAGGGTAGACTCTTCCTGTGAGGCAGTTTATTTAATAGAACATGTGTGAAATCTGGGGAACAAATACAAATATTATCCAAACAATTAACCTATCAATCAGCAATTCCCTCCAGCATATGTCCTCACTCTCCAAGGATTGTGGGGTGCTTTTCTCTCAGGGTCCTTACTGCATGCAGTTCAAACTAATCCAAATATTTCAGTGTGTGGTTTTCTACTAATAATTCCAACTGTACAGCTGGATGCATGCAGAGATTCCTTTTGACTGTCTAATTGCTGATATTTTTTTGCTAATTTAGCTAAAGATATGATTAGACGTAAACTGTGACTGTAGCAATCTGATTACTAAACTCAAGCAAACAAACAAAAAAAAAGAAAATCATATTATTTAATTCTGTACTTCAGAATCAGCAAATATAATTTCTTTTACATGTTTATAATTCTTTCCTGAATTTTTCAGCGTCTGGCTGTCAATGGCTGAGCCGCAAGTTTAAGTGAGCATGACCAAGGTTTGGCGCTATTGTTCTGTAAATAGAAAGTGAAGGATAGTTAAACACTTTTTCTTTGGCCTGCAGACAGTCTGTCTTCTGTCATCTGCAAATTTAATGAGTGTCAAGTGAAGACATGGCCTTGGAGTTCACCCTATGGGCAGCATGGAAGAAAGCTTAGACTACAGCAAGCACTGGGATGTAAGGAGAGAGAAAAGTACCTTAATCCCCTTTGTAAAACTGATGGCTCTGCTCTCTTTTTTTTACTGAGAAACTTTACTCCCTAAACAGAATTTGATTGCTATCAATCAGATTATTGGTAAATCTGAAATGAAACACCTGTATTGCCAAGTTGCTTCTATACAGTGGCAAATGCCTGCCTCCAGCAAGACCTCAAATTGGGTTATGTTTCTCGAAGACCATGTTTACTTCCAAGTCAACAGGAGTAGTAATGATAAGACACATTAAAATGCTATAATGATGTTTCATTACCATATATCATCACCATTAGCACATTGTTATTATATCATGTTTATGCGTGTATCCACTCGTATATCTGCCAAACTTGACATATCACCATATCACCTTTAATTATTATGAATGATTTGAGAGAGAATCTGGTTGGAGAATGAGAGCAAGAGTGGAAAAAAATAGATTATCTTACACTTCCATGTTATGTCCTTTCTCCTTTCTCCTGCAGGTTTGATTTTTTTGTTTGTTTGTTTTGTGTTTCTTTTCGTTTTTTGGTTTTTTTCACTTTTTCTTCTGATATGTAGAATTTCTTGAATTATATGCCTGAAAATCAGCTGAAAAAAAATTTAGTGACGTACATGGTTTTCCCTGATTCATCTGAGTTTGCAAGAGCTAAACACTGAAAATATTTTTGACAGTTTTCTTCCAATTGCATTTATTTGGCGATTCTTTAAAAATATTCAACAAATGAGTGCCGTTAATCAGGGGAACAATGAAGCAATATATGACATTACACTAGGCAATCATGCTTAGTAGTCAACAATCAGTCCAGATTATTTTGATAACCAGATATCTGTGATAGCTATAAATAACTAGGTGGGATGATGAATTATGTATAGGAAAGTCAGTGTGTTGCTTCTCGTGAGACTCTCTATAAACATCTTAATCCTCTATGTGCCTTTTCAACTCCAATGCCGTCTTCATTTTCAGGATTAACATCCTTTCCACAATGTCAGATGTTGTGTACATTTAGAAGGATGTTCCTCTAGAATTATTTTATCACAAACTGCCTTTTACAGTCCTCTCTATTGTGAAATCCCATAAATACCATACAGTTCTCCCCTGATATTGCATTGCTTGAGATGGTTTTATTGTCAGTCAGATCTCTTGCTGTTTGCTTTCTGCTGCCAGGAGTAATGCTGAAAATCCCATTTCAGATGTCCTGTCCCATCCCTCCCACTCCCCTTATTCTTTTCTTTCTGGAAGAACTATGATATTAAATTCTTTGAATGCTGGCAACTGTTATTTATCTGTTCTTTTCAGTACTCAGTCTTCTGCATAAACATTGCTTTTATCCATGTCTCCTGTGTAACCATATATATATATATTTTTTTTTTTCCAGCATTTCTAGACATGTTAAATGTCAGTGTGATTTCAACTGAAGAAGCATTTTGTCTCAAATTTTTCAATGATCTTTTCTAAATCTAGTTTTAAGCTTGGTAATTTGTAACACTCTTTTCATTCAGGCGTTCCCATGTTACTAGTAGGGTACAACACGAGATTAACATCTTGTGTGTGCCTGTGAAAGTAATGTGTGCTATGGAAGTCTTTTGCTCTTATATTGACTATTTTTGCATTTGTGTGTTTTATCATTCCCCACTCTTTTCAAGTCTTACAACCAGTTTTTTGCCTGTCCTCTTTTACTCTCTCATTTTCATCGGTGCAACTAGAAAGGACTAAGGAATTCCCATATACCAAGAACAAAAAAAGGCAAATAAGAATCTCCCATGTTGATGTTACCTAGAGGTTCTACAGTTACCCAAACTAGTCTTTCTGAAACTCCATGCTCAGCTAATCATAGAAAGTTTACATTAGCTTTTTATAGAAAGTAAGGAGCAATGGGTAATATTTTCAGTGGAGAGGAGAGCTTTCCTGTGAGAAATGTGAAGTAAGCTGCAATATGTAGTGTAATTGTGGCAAAATAACCTAGGTAATTTGAACCTAAAGCACAATTATTTCTGAAAAAAACTGACAATGCATTATATTAGTATTAAGAGTTGCTAAGTTTATTTAGAGCATGTTTAAAATAATTTAATAAAATAGTGAAGAGCTATGCAAATGAAAAGGCCTTATTACAGTGGTGCTCCATCATTTGCTAGTAAACTTCCAAAATCAGGATTTCCATTACAGTTGTTTATGTTACAATTTTGAGTAGTTTGTAATTTGTCAGTAAAAGTTCACTGTAGGCTAAAATTCAGCATATAACTTCTCATCCACCAAAAGTATTTCTTCTAGCAGATTGCTTTTATAAAGTTACAGGATCCACGCCAAAAAAATTCTGATATGGGTGCAGTTTGCTGCTTATACTTGATCTTTCTTTGAGACATTAAATACTTTACATTAAAAAAAAAAAAAACCAAAAAAACCAGAAAAAACCAAAGAAGCTTCCTCCTAAAAATATAACCTCTATTTTCTGTCTTAGCTGATACAGTGTTAAAATAGTTTGCCCTTGACTATTCTGTAGGAGATTCTAAATCCCCCTAAAAATGGAATTTGAAAGTTATGATTATTTTAGCCAAATTGGAACAATAACGATAAAGAAAAAGTGAAAAAAAACTAAGAACAGAAGCCACCTTGCTAAGTGGCAATTAGTTCAATTTCTATTTTAAGGTACTGGACTCTCCAGATGAATCTACTCCTCTTGTTGCAGCACTTGCACAGGCAGTAGAAAGGAACACAGTCCTTCCATTGTCCTGATCTGGCATCTCATTGTGAAGGGCTCTGCTGCTCCCTTCTAACCCTCATGCCTGTGTTTTATTTGTGTGTGGAAACCAGGAGCTGCCGAGGTGGAGTGCAAGGAGAGTCTGGGCCACCACCAGGTTTTCAGACCCTGTTTGGAGCCAGTAGTTGTGGGAGTATGTGGATCTGAGAACATTGATGCACTCCTGGATCCAGTAATATAGATGACACTTACAATGTTGACGTATTATTGGCTACATGAAAAGAACCCATTCAACTGCTGTGAATAATTAGTGTTAAACTGTTAAATTGTTGTGAATAATATATATGTGCATATCAATGCCATTCACCCTCTTGAAGAAGAAATCACTTGTATGACATTAGGAAGAGCTATTTGGTTCACTCTGTGTGTGTATTACTAGAATGTCATTTAAGCAGATGCATTCTGCATTGTAATCTGAGAGTAATTAGGCTCTGTAATGAATAAAGAATAGCGTAACAACTTTCTCTCACGGGCCCCATCAGCTATGGTGTTTCCTCTCAGCACAGCTGCCATGATCAAGAACTGAAAGGAGTCATTCTTGTGATATATCAGTCAAGCATTCTTGGTGCCATGAAGTCTCAAAGTCAATAATACATGCTCTGAATTGGATTTAAACTCTAAGATTTGATTTATACCAAGTATCTGTTTAAAATAAGAAACTTTAAAATCAAGCTTGAGTTCATCACTTCTTGTTGCCATTCGGTGTGTGCTTCTATTTCTCAGGAACAGGAGCTCACAGAAGCAATGAAATTTAGAGTGGCATTTGTGAATGGCCGCATGGAAAGAAAAATAGTGTTAGGAAGAAGTAAAAATGATGAGTATGCTTACTCTTAGCTTGTGAGACTGCTAAGCTTGTACAAGTAAAACTTGTTATCACAGCTCTGGTTTATGAAAACAGGACTGATACAGCAAGAATAATATTTAGTTCTGGTCTTTGTTCATTTTACAGAACATTCATGGCTATCACAACACAACTTTCCTTTCCTGAACTATAGTTTTTAAAAGTGTTGTAAACGACACACAAGATACATAGAGATGTCTGTAACATGTTGGGAACACTGTATGTGTGGTTTCATCATTATTTAGGGACAGTTCAAGCAGGAAGAACTGTTGTAAATAGAAGAGGGTGATCTGCTCACAGGCACACAAAGAGTACCTGAGAGAGTTCATAGCGTTAGACTTTTGGAGGCATGAGTGTAAATGATGGTAAAACTGCAAGTGTCTTGTCTTCAAAAGAATTAAAGCTCAAAATATTTATTGCTTATTAATGAGTAGGATTTAAGAACGTACACTTTAAAAAGTGATAAAAAAGTTGTAATGGACTAAAGACCTTGATGGTCTCAGGAAGCTAAAGTCAGCTAGAAATACAGCTTCTGCAGAAGCCCCTAGCACAGAAAAGTAGTCTGGCCTTTGGTAATGATTACAGTTCTGGGGTTGGACCAAACAACTATACCTAAACTGCACACTGTCTTAGGGAAGAAGTTGGCAGAAATTTCCTTTTTGTTCTGCCATACTGCTTCCATTTTTGACCTTGTGACTCTACAGAATATAATTTCAGGAAATAAAAATAAAATATTTGATTATTGCACAAAAATTTATATAGTGATATCAAGTAACATGATGAAATCAAGATGAAAATGCATTTACTACACCTGTTGGAGTTTCTGTAGTTTTTAAATTTCTTTCTGTTTCCAGCTTTTACTTGTGGAGTTATTTTTGCAATATTAAATCTGAATTTCTTCCCTCCTACACTGATTTTCCTTTCTTCTTATTTTGTCTCTTTTTTCTGTGCTGCTTGTTTAAATTCAAGCTGGAGTTGAGCTGTAATAGATCTCCCACTGAAGTGATTACCTGCCCCACTTTGACTAAGTGACAGTGACAGGGATTAGAAAGTGCCAATAATCTTTATTCTTATTTAACTTAGGCCTGTTTCTCCAGCCAAGCAGTGTGAAGAAGCATTCATGTAATAGACAATGGGGTCCAATGAGTTGTTTTAAAATTGAATTCCAGTGCATTTCAGTGTACCTTGGTCAGTTAGCTGTCAATGCTTGTAATTTAGCACAAATCCCTTTCATATGCTTTCTCTTTACAGTGCCTCTTAGGGTTATTTTTAATTAAACATTGCACTTTGAATGATATTTCAAAAGTTTCCTCTGTGGACCAAGAAACACTGTAAAGATGAATTTATCAGGTCCCAGTCTGAAACTGTTCCAGTCAAAAAACTGTCCTGTCGCAGTACAGAAAATTAAATGCATTTTTTACAACACCCAGGTTTAACCATTACAGTTCATTGCTTATTAGTACAGAAAGAAGTTTAAAGCCAATGGTCTTTTATTTATTAGTTTTTTCAATTTGAAAGTCAAGACTGCTTTTGTTAATCTGTCCTAGATATACTACCCTGTCAGTGCCCACTAATCCATGTATGGCTGTAGAGGACTTTTTGCATAGCAAAGCTGAAATGGCTGGTTGGATGTTCACTACAGTGTGTAAACATGTATGAATTCCACCCTATCGGTGCATGCAATGCAATGACTATTGGGATGGAGGGGGATGTTTTTGCTGGTGTATTGAAAGACTTAGGGGCAGGTATTCTACTACTTTTTTTTTTTTTCTTCCTCAAGAGTGGAGCTAGTATCTCTTTCCCAAACCACTTTTAAATCTGCTGAGGAAAAGTACTATAAAAATGCCAGCTATTAATAATAGTTATGTAAAAGGTACAATCTAAAACAAAAGAAAAAACCCCAAAGTAAAATAGGTCCAGTTTTTAATGGACCTGTGTGACTTAATAGAAAAGTTGAGGAAGCTATCACAAGGAGACACCTGATGGTCTTTCTAAAATGGTCCCATTTAATGGGATCATGGACCTGATCTAGGTGTCCCTGCTCTGGACTAGATGATCTTTCAAGGTCCCTTCCAATCCCAGATATTCTGTGATTCTGTGAAAGGTCAGCATTACAGAAAACTGAAAGCTTGTCTAAATGAGATAAAAAAGAAAGCACATAAAACATGGTAGCTTGAGCTTTAAGATGAAGTTTGAAGACTAGAACAGAATTTGAAGAGTGGCTTGCAGAGAATTCTCAAGAAACAGTTTTCTTAAGAGGCACTAGAGAACATATCAGTGTCTCTATGCATACAGGAGGCCTGTTTTAGGAAAGAACCCTTGTAAATACTGTGGGTAAGGAATAACTTAACAACTTTGACTAAAAATCTTTCATCAGAGAGGGAATCTCACCAACATATCTGAAAGAAAACTTCCACAGTATGACTTTCTACATTTGCTTTCTTTCTAGGCCATGTCTTCATTAACAGGTGCAATAGGAGTCGCTCTGGGGAGAGATAAGGATGTGATTCCCTCACTATACATGTTTAAGTGTTAGGGAGGTTGCTTTACATTAGCTCTAATCTGGTCCTGTAAACTGAATGCCCAGTACAAACTGGAGAAGAGCAAATCTCTGAAATACATATATTATTTGGTTTAGGTTCACCTGAAAGGAATTCATAAGCAAGGAGACAATTTCACTGAACCTTGTGATGAACTGAAGCTTAGTACCTAGGAGGTATGGGGAAATGTCTATCAAAAGAGCATCCAAGATCTAATATAAGAAGTTTGCAAAGGTGCAATGATGTAAAGTAATAATCAACTCGAATGTATGTATGCATATTACGTATTATAGTTTTAGAAGATAATGTTGAAAAAAAATGATGAAAATCGAGTATAACCTACAGATTTTATATGTCTTTATTAACTGCCCTTCCGCACCCTTCCAAAATGCAATATTGAACAGCTTTTCTGAAATCAGATTTTTCTTGAAATGTTAGCTTTTGCTTATCAGAATTCTAGCCTGGTGATAGCTAAATCACAAATGTCATGGAAGTTTTGTTTAGTACATCAGCTTTTACCGTAGGGAAAATTTAGCTGATTTGCATTAAATTTTGCTTATGATTTACATTAAATATTACTTTTGAATATGATTTGTATCCTAGATAGTACACATCAATGTTAATGCTGTAAATGCTGTTCTCTGCTTGGAGTAATCCTCCCACTGACTGTTATTTTGTTTTTAATTTACTGTTGCTCTCATGATGTAGCAGTAGGGCAAGGGGTTTTAAACTAAAAGAGCGCAGAATTAGATTAGATAGAAGGAAAAATTCTTTACTCAGGGTGGTAAAACACTGTAACATGTTGCCCAGGGAAGTTCTAGATGCCCATCCCTAGAAGTGTTCAAGGTCAGGTTCCATGGGGTTTGAGCAACCAGATCTAGTGAAAGGTGTCCCTTCCCATGACAGGAGGCTGGAACTAAATGATATTTTAAGGTCCTTTCGAATCAAACTGTTCTATAATTCTAACAAACAAGTGGTGCGAATATGACCACAATGTTCAGCAATGGCTAAAATATCATTGTGTTGTCAACACTGTTTTGGTCACAGATCTAAAACACAGCACCGTATCACTGCTATGAAGAAAATTAACTCCAACCTAGCAAGACCCAATAGGTTATGAGAAGAGTTTCAAGAGGTGAGGACTATTCAGTTTGGAAAACAGCTGAGGGGGGAATAAGATGCAGTAGCAAGGAGAATGTAACAGGGAACAATTATTCCCCACTCCTCACAACGACAGTCTAGTGGAACATGAGATGAAATGGTCAGGCTGCAGGTATAAATCAAGGACAGGGAAGTGCTTTTTCTCACAGCATGAAGGAAAAGTGTGGAACTCATCACCAGAGGCTCCTGTGGAGGCTCTCTGTGCAAATGGGTTTGAAAAACTCTTAGGCAAACTTATGGAAGAAGAATCAATCAAGAGCTATCAAGCAGGATGCAGATGCAGCTTTTAAATAAAACCCCCTTCTATATGGCAGACTGCGGGAAGCTAGAAATTAGTGAGAGAAAGTAGCAATCTATGCTTTTGCTATTCTTAATCTCTCTCACCTCTCATTTAGTACAGGCCCCTTTCAGAAATATAATACAGGCTCCATGGACTTGGATGTGTTATGTTTACTTTTCTGCTCTTATGTTTATATTCTTATTATTAGACTGTAGTTCATTTATACTTTTCCAGTAACAAACTTTCAGTATAAGAGGCCAGAAAAATAGTAAACAGGTCTTCCTGACAAAGATGAATAATTTAAAATGTTTCCATCTACTCTATTGATTTGTGTTAGGTGTTCAAAGCTAATTTTTTTCGCCAGCAGGTGATTTCCAGTTGGAAACATCCCTGTTTGACCTCTGTCTTCAGTTCTTATTTAAACCATTTGTATGCCTTTTTTTCCTTTCTAAGTTCACAAGTCTAATTTCTTCCCCAGAGGATGCTCACAGTTTCTCAAAGCCTTCATTTCTTATCTGGAGGCTGTGATGTTGCTTGACAACATTCACACCTCCCGTTTGTCAGGTCACCCTGGTTGGGCAAAGAAGAAGAGGTGATTCTGGTTAGAGATGCACTGAACTAGCTGATTCTAATTAGAAGAGGTTAGAAAAACACTCGATTTCAGTCTGCTGCTTTCATTTCAGATAGTTTATCCAATATCTAAATTGGAGGCAGCAGGTATCTGATCTAAAAAGAAATTGTTTTTCCTTAAATCTCAACCTTAGTGCTTTGGTATTTTTTCCCCCTGAGTTAGTGGGAACAGCCGTGTCAAATTCTGTTTTGGAACTGTAAAACTCGCAGCACTGTGGTACTGTCTGAGGGTGGTATATGGGTTTCAGTGAGGGCTTTTAGAAAAATATTTCTATAGTAGGCAATACATACAGTGAATACCTGTTCATTGGAAGCTTGTTTTCATTACTATGTTGAAAACATAGAATTTCAGACTAAAGTGGGGCCCATCTTAAACAGACTTTGACAGTAATGATGTAGGATTATACCTGAAAGTGAGAGTCCAGACCAGTGAGCGTTCCTCCTGCAGACCGTCTGCAAGAAATAGTGAAAACAAGGAAATACAGATGACTGTGTAGTAGACTTCAAGAAAAAGTTCATATTTAATTCTTACATACTGTTGTTGAACTATAGTGCATTAGAGAACTGAGGTAAAATGATGGAGAAAGGGGAAAAAGGCAATGCGGCTGTGGGAAGTAGAGGTTGGGTCTCACAGTGAAGTGTGCAAATCTTTGTTTTCCTGATTGTATAAACAGCAACTGGACAAAATATCTCAATCTAATATAGGAAATGGAACCTGAACCCTGATCTTTCCCATCTCTGTCAGGGCACTGAAGGGGACAGGCACTCCCTGAGAACCTGGAGTGGTGAGGGCTTCCAATGGGGGTTATCAGGGCAGGGCCTGGCAGCCAGAACCTGTTCCACTGTCCCAGCCCGGAGCAGGGAATCTGGGAGGCACTGTGGACAGCCTTAGGCATCATGCACCTCCCTTTGGATGGGCAGGGCTGTGGGAAGCTGGAGACCAGCCCCACTGCAGCATCACTGGGGCAGGGGCTCATGTCCCAAGGGCTGAAATGGGGTCCTGGGCCATGGGCAGGCTTAGGGGAGGCCTGGAGGAGCTGGGCAAGGCCAGCAAGGCCCATTGGTACCCCCAGGGCCCTGGCAGCCTCTTTCCCAGCAAAGTACTTGCTTCTGAGCTACATTTTCCCTTTGCTCGTTCTTTCTTTCCTTCCTTACAGTCCTGTGGTAACATGGAAGATGAGGAGTGATCCAATCTAAAATTCATAACAGCCTACAGTGAAAACAGACATCAAATCCCAGGACAATTAGCAAGATTTCTGCCAGGTGAGAATCTATTTTTATTTGCTAAGGTGACATCATTTCTACTCGGGCATAATTCACACCCTTTCTTATCTCTGTTAAGCAAACAACACCATACAATCATCTGCTGCACTAATTGTATGCTTTGGTGTCTAGGACATCACGGGTAGTGAGTAGAATGGAGCTCAAGTTTGTAATGTGGTAGGTTGGAACAAGGTTAACTGCACTGCACATAACGTATGGTTTTTCATTACATTCTATGACATTTTCTGTATGTGACAAATTTTCGAACTTATGGCTTTCTGGTATTTGATTGTTAAAGAGTTTCTTGTGATACTTTAGAATAAATGTCTGATGATTACTAATTCATTTGGCACTCCTCTGTAACAATGTAAATCATGATGTTCTTCTGTGGCATTAGTGGATGTAATCTCTTTAAAAAAATCCCACAAAATCCTCTAACTCTTGTCTCAGTATAGTCAAGCATATCTGCTTCAGTATATCTAGACTTGGCAGTGCTCCAGTTTCTTTGATCTATTTAGTAGAAAGAGACTTGATAAGTAGGTACCAGTGTTTAGGGATGAGCAAAGCCAGTTTAATAAAGATATTTTAATTTGATTGAGATTCAAGAGTTTGGCTCTTTTCTAATGTCCCTTCCTTCTTTTGCTTACCCTTAAATTGAATTAGATTGAGGTTTACTAAGCTTGGAAATTAAATTTTACTATCTAATGTAAAAAGAGAACATGGCAACACTTTACTGTTTCTGTGGGAAAATCCCCCAATATTCTCCCCCCCAAAAAAAAACCCAAACCAAACCACAAAACCCCACAACCTTCCAAACAAACACCACAACAACCCTTAACTGAAAAACAAATCCCAAAGCTTTTTACTCTTTTCTCACAGTAATGGGAAAAAAAAAAAAAAAAAGATTTTGCATTTAAAAGTTGGTTTTGCCAGCTGGAAGGACTCTTATTCAATAACATAAAACAGTGACTATTTCTGATGGTGTTTTAAAAGACACTTGTAAATGCTTTACAATATTTGAAGTAGTAGTATTTCACCATTTTTGACTTCTCTCATGAAATTCTTCACATGGAGAAGCTCTGCTTGTATTATACAAAAGCCTATCTCTTCATACTGAGGTATTTAGTTATTAGGTTTACAAAACTGAACTGTAAGCACTTGACCTGTGTTGCTGCTGCTCATATAACATCACGAAGAGGCTGATGGATCACAAAAAACTGAGGACAAAGATAGGTAACAGAAATAGAAATCCATTTTATGTTCCTTTCTCTGCTGAGGTTAATGAGAAAGCAACTGTTCTCACTTAAAAACACATCATGCAGCTCAAATTACTTATCATGGCACAACACTAAATATGTTCATGCTTTTCTGAAAAGAGTGCATTTAATAAACAATGTGTCTTAGTGAATCAGAGTGGAGAGAACCTTGAAATCCTGAATGCAGGTTTGCCTGTCCTTGTATCATTAGTCAGATGTTTATTCTGTGTATCCTGAAGTCTTCAAATGATGGAGACCCTCTCAGCCTACTAAACAAGCTATTTCAGTGCTTTGTCATGAATAGGGTTATCCAGCTTGAATCACACTTGTGTCATTCTACACTTTTTCCTGTATCTTGGTGCAATTAGATAGGTGACCATGCCCAAAGATCTTGTGTTTTCTTTTAATTTTTTTAATAATTCAATTTCTGGTTTTATAACTCCTGTTGAAATACAGATGAAATTGCACATCCCATACATTTATCCTGATTTACGTCCTTTCTGCATTTTTTTGAAATTCCTTCCTTTCATCAATCATGGTTAGGGACTTAGAATTGGTTAAATTAAATTTTGAAACCATATCAGCTCTCAAAATACTAGTTATCAGGTCCTCTCCTAGTCATATCTTGGAGTATATAACACGGTCTATGTCTTACAAACATGGTAGAAAAATACCCTGTTTCACAGAGAAATGTTTCCGCTTAAGAAAAATTATTTTTTGCATATATAAGGAGTTGTGGCAATTTAAATCTGGACACTTCTGTAGAGAAAAGGCAGTTAATCATACCCATTTTACACTTGTCTCTACCTTAAGTTCCTGGTCCCATTTTACCCTATATCAAATTCTCTGGCTTCTTTAAAGAGAATCTCTTTGCATGCTAAGACTCATTTTTTAAGGCTGTTTTTTCATTGTTTGTGTGCTGTTAAAAATCAGCATCTGAAATGGCTTTGCAGCCTAAGGCAGGAGAGAGGCAGCAGGAAATAGAGATGCAGGAGTTCAGCTTTGTTTTTCTCCTGTATGTCTGTTGGCAGTCCCTCCGTATGTTGGGATTCAGTCTCCCCCAAATCAGTGCCTGAAGCCTTCACAGTGTGTTGCTGCAGTAGAGCAGCAGGAATTCAAGGGTTTGTCTTTATTAGATTTGATTACTCACTGTTTATGAGGCAGCACAGCTTGTGCTGATAATGAAAGACCTCCTCTTTCCCCCCCTCCCAATTAGTAGGTCTTGTCTGTCTTGTATTCCTTAGGAAAAAGGTTCATGTCAATACTGCCAAGTTGAGAAAAGGAAAATGAATTGACTTTCCACAGCTTGAGTCTGATTCTGCAAAAACTTCTATGGGAGCAGGGCTGGACTCCAGCAGTTCTGTCTTATTCTCTAACACTACCCTAGAACACAATTAATACTTTAGATGATGAGGATGTTGCTTATGACACTGACTTTAACATTTGTTTCATATTACTCTAGAGTGTGTTCAGGGTGTTATGAATCACTGCACACAACAGTAAAAAACCACTAAACCACCAAACACCTTCCCCATCAAAAGGAATGAAAAATCCACTGAACTTTCCTTATAAGTGAGGAACTGGTTTATGGCAGTTGATGTGAAGAACCAAAAAAACCCAGAATTTCAAAGAAGCTTAGTCTTGTGATGAAGGAACTGAATCTCTGTAGTCCAAGGTACCAGTAGTTAAGTCTTTGAGACCCCCTATTTGCAAAATGAGATAGTAATGCTTCTACTTACCTTTCAAATTCAGTTTGTGTGGTGCCTCTTTAAGGCAATGTGCATGTGTAATACCCAACCAAAGACAAAATGACAACAAGGTGAGAAAACTTTTAATCCCAGTTTAAATTGGATACCTTCTTTGTATCAATCATCTTTAATGATGATATAAATAGCAAGAAAATGGCTACCTAAGTGATCTTTAATAGTTAAAAAGTGCAGACATAGAGCAGACCAATTAAGTATGAAAAGAAGGATCGTTACTATGTAATAATGATTTATAGGTCAAAAGAGCAACACAAAGTCAATATATTGCTTAATAGGAATTCAATTAACTGATTAGACAGTAATTCCTATGTGCTGCTGTTCACCTTGCACAGACTGTGGTGAATCATACTGTGAATCATCTGCAGATGATAGTTTATTACAGATGCCAGCAAGCAAATTTTTAGGCATCAACTGAAAAGACTGCAAAACACTCTTTCTATAACAGAATGCAATTTTGCAATCTACTGTCAGTGACACCATTAAGCACCTAGTATTTTAAAAACACACATCTGGTAGACAAACTGTTACGGTTTGTTAACCTTTCCATAGGTATGGTGTCTTCAAGGGGCAAACAACTTATTTACTACCTATTCTTTTCTTTTGCTGCTTTTCTTCTCCCAGTTATGAGTCACATATTCCTGGTACTGGAAGAAAAAATTGGTGTGAGATGAATCAAAATACAGAACTTAAATGACACGGTCAGCATTTACTGTTCTTGGTCTTTTTATCCATTAATTCTCTAAAGTTTTCTGCTGTCTTCATACCTAAAGTATATATATAATCTAGATTTGTAATCCCAGTTTGATATAGTTAGTACAACAATGAAGCTGAAATAAAGGCCCAAATCGGATAATTGCATTAAACCTGACAAAATGAGTCCCACATGGGAGTTCCTATGGGTTTTGTAGGAGACTGGGTTTTTACTTCCAGAAAGCTGGTCCTTTTATAGAGCAATATCTTAGGAGAAGCTTGCATAGACCAGTACCCATCAGAGAAGATAAATATTGGGGCTCTTCATTTGGCTGTTTTATGTCTAGAGTCTTAAGGACAGTGGAATGTAGTTAGAGCTACCTCCTTAGTAGACTTCAAAATTCTTTCAGGAAGCTTTGTGATGTAGCACGTATTTTTTTTTTAAAGTAACTGGTATGTGCCAACTTACTTGAAGAGATCTCTAGACAGAAGAGAAATCAGACCAACATGTATTGCAGTTGTTAAGTCAGAAGCAGCGTTAAAAAAGCAATTTGAACAATGGATGCTTAAACTGTTCCAGAGCTGTGAGGCTCTCAAGCAGCCTCAACAGAGTGAATGTCAAAACAAACAGGCAAAAAGAAAACTAGCTATAGTTTCCTGGTGGTGGTTAATAAACATGATATTGTTCATTTAAATTCTTAAGGACTTTTTAAAAAAGTATCTTCCCATAATGTTTTTATGGGCTTTTTTTTGCCAGTAAGGACATCTTTGAGTCTGACACTCTCTTCTCAAGATCTCATGCCTAGCTGTTGAATGTTTGAGTAAGAGTATGCTTTTAACAGCCTTCCACTTGTACCATAAAGCTGTAGAACACATACAAAAGTAACGCCCTTATATATGTCTCCAAACAAGTTCGTTTTGCTAATAACATTAGCTGAAATAAGATTTGTTCTTAAGGATACAAGGGTTTTTCTCATCATGAATTATTATTACATCCCTTAGGTTTTTTCCAGAAAAAATCTTTTAATGTAGCAAAGATATATTGAAAGACTTGTGCATGTCTCACCTATGATGCTGGAAAATTAAATGACATTGTTGTTCCCTGCCTTCCAACTACAAAGCATCATATGAATTTCATTACTGACAAATACAAATTAATGGTTTTACAAAATGAGTTTTTTCAACTCCCAGCAATCCTGGTAGAAGTATGTGTCTCAATCTTAAATGCAGAACTTCCTAAAGCCAGCCTCACACTTTTAAAAAGAAAAGAAGTAACTTGTAAAAAATAAAACAGAATAAGAAGTTAACTAGTTGCTAGAAAGTAATTGACTACACAGAAACTTCTTATTGGACATTACTAAGTGCTAGTTACATATATTAAAGCTATATTTAAGCAGCTACTTGTAATGAATTTTCATGATTATTTCAGAATGTCAGTCCCGTACGCCTTACATATAGTTGTCTTCCAAAATTAAACTAACATTTTGAACATGATGACTTTTAAAATTCTGAATATTGGGAAAGCAGTAGTAGTCCTTTTTATTAGTGAACGTAAATGATCTAAGAAGTTCACAATTTGAAATAAAGCATTTTGACATGCAAATTATTGTACAGGGGCTTATTGAAAGATGCTAAGAATAACATGACAGTTCTTTTTCGTATACATAGCGAGTGACTGCGTGAGATCCTTGTTTGTGTGTTTCATTAAATACACTATAGCAGCATTCTATAAGGAGTAAAGAGCTTAAAAGCCCCTTTGCATGTGTGTGGGTGAACACAAGGAAACGCAGGAAAATTACCTCCCCACAATGACAATGAGTCTCTCTAAATGAGGAAGATTTGATCTACACCATTCATCAGTGTAATTACAACTGGAACAAACTTCGCTCAGATATAAATGTAGATTGTTTTCTGATTTTGTGAGAATTTTGAGAAAGTTGGTTTTATTCTATTGAATATTATGCAGACATGTAATATTTCCTAGTAATAAATAATAGTACTATTTAGTGCTAAATTGGAATAATAATTAGAAACACTATTAAATAAAGATCTGTAACAAACAGCCCTGATTGCCATATATCTGCATATATCTATTTTTTAAAAACAGAGGACAGAACTGATCTAATCTGATTTAACTGGTCCCACCCAACCCTAAATCAGCCTTCTTAGTCTTTTGTTAAAATCAGGAAGGGGAAAATAATGACATGACTTTTCATTTCACCTATTTTGACATATTCTCTCCTATTTTAGGACAGACACAATGTACCTATTTTTCTCCATCATCTTTAAAGTGAATTTGAGGTACCTATGTCTCATGTGAATGATTAACATTAATGTCCCTAATTTGAGGTAGATAAAATCCCCTCATAATATTTAACAAGTCTGCCTTTTCAAAGGTAAATTGGGATCACCTTTCACATATATCTTATATATCAAGTATTTTTACAGAGAGGAACTGCCTGGCAAATTTGTTCCCTTATGTTTTTTTTTGTAGGCATTTAAGCATAGGAAATCTGTCTGTATCTAAACGTCAATAATTCAGATCACCTGAATTGGGACGAGGAAGAATATTGGGTTTTATTTCCTGGTATTTGTACTCAATGATCCAATTTTTTCTCTTACTTACAGTGGTCTAAACCCAGTGATTTAGTTGATTCTGATGAATTTTGTAAGATAAATCCTTTATAATATAAAATGTAAGAAAGCCCTCCCTCTTATTACCAGTGAGGAGTTTTTTAAACTAGTCTACTCATAATAAATAACGTGGTCCTTTTAGAAATATATTGGTCCTGGAAATAGAAGTTATTTTTATCTCACACCTCACATTGAAATATTAACCAAAAAACTGGTTTTATACATTAAAATTCCTTCTGGCAAAGTAGACAGAAGATTAAAATACTTCTATAACAAAATTCTTATAATTTCACATTATTTGAGTATTATCTGAGATGGTGAACTATAGTGATTTATTGTGGAAAAATTAAGAGACCTATTACTTGCCATGAGAAGTACAGACATACTTCTAGTTTGACATAAACCACATAAAGATATTAAATGTGACTCTAATTAGTTTTATTCACCACTCGAGCCTCTGCAGTTAGATTCCTTTGATGCCATCCTGCTTCTATCTAACATGAGTAATGGGAATGGTTAGTGAATAATATGTCATACTGCCACATTCCAGTAGAAGTGGTTTCCACGTGTATGCACAGTTCCAGTGGATGCACTTTGATAAAGTGGTAAAAATGAGAAGCTCATAACTATTTCATTTCTTGACACACAAAATCCTGCAGATTGGCTATACATCAGCATGTGCAAAATTACCCTTTGCTAATACAACGAACCTGTTTACTGTAACACACTATGCTTACTTAATCACTGTTGTACAATGGATCATATTTGCTATATAGTTACATTGTGCTACTCAGCTATAAAGGAACATCTTATAATTCCAAATAGCCTTAAGTAAACAACCCAAATCTAACTTTCCAACTTGTTAAAAGAAAACAACCCAGAAATAGAAAGAAAGAATCTACAGCTTACACTAAACCTTTTGGTCCCTAAGGAATAAGGTATCTGTTGATGTGGGAATAATTTACAAACTTGCTCCTAAATTAGGATCATAACTTTGGTAAGTAACCGGAACCAAGGACCTCTAAAAGCTCCTGGTGTGTTGACCTTGGCTGTTTCCAGACATCCACTCAGCTGCTCTCTCAATCCTCCTCCTCAACAGGACAGGGATAGAAAATAAGATGGAAAAGCTCATGTGTTGAGACATGTCATGTGCAAGACAGATTTGACTTAGGGAAAATTAATTTAATTTATTCTCAGTTAAAATAGGTTTGGATAGTGAGAAGCAAAGACAAATTAAAACACTGCCTTCCTAGCAACCCCTCTCTTTCCCAGGCTCATCTTCACTCCTACATTCCTGACTCCTCTAGCTCTTCCACCCCCACCAAGCAGCACAAAGGGATGGGGGAATGAGAAGTTGATTTCCTGTCTGCCCCTCTCCCCTCCTCACACTCTCCCTGTGCTCCCCATGTGTGTCCTCTCCATGGGCTGCAACCCTTCAGGATAAACCTGCTCCAGCTTGGGCTCACCTTCACAGGCTGCTGTTACTTCAGGAAATATCCAGCTGTTCTGGTGTGGTCCTATGGGCTGCAGGGAATATCTGCTTCACCATGGTCACTTCCAAAACTTCCATGGGCTGCAGGGAAATACCTGCTCTAGGTCCTGCAACACCTCCTCTCCACCATCTTGTCTGACCTTGGTGTCAACAATATTTTTGGGTTGGGGTTTTGGCATTTTGTCCTTTCTTAAATACATTTTTCCCAAGGCATCACTTGGCTGAAGGGCTCAGTTGTGTCCTGTGGTGGGTCTGCTGGAGCTGGCTGTGTCTGGCATGGTGATGCCTTTGGCCTCTCCCTACAGAGGCCACCCCTTGCAGCCCACCCGCTGCCAGCACTTGGACACGGACACCCAAAACAGACCTCTTTGACTAAAAAGAGGCCTCCTTATTAGTTTTGAATTTGACACTTCTGAATGAGGAAATAAGTAGTTAAAATACGTTCTTGTTATTTTTCCCTTCTCACAAGGAATATGTTAATTGTATTTCACATTGTCTAGGACTTTGTGTGTCCTGAATGGGAAAGGCAATGAGGAATGCTTTGTTAAATTTATGTATGATGGAAATCGGTCATCTGTGTCAACACAGAACAGGGACAATTGTGTTTGGGTTAGAGAGAAGGTTCAGTGACATGATTAAAAAATCTGCTTTGTTAGCAAGAAGGATAGAAAGAAAAATCCTACATGTAACCAACAATATTTGTGTGGGAAATAGTTATATTAAATAAAAATGCTTACAAAGATTGTGCTTTGGAAATCAGCAATATTGAAAAAATAATTTCTCCTCATACATACTCCTTTCACTGGGAAGTTTTCCAGATATAATTGTACTAGAATATTGATAAAGATTCGACTAAGTAGTTTTCCAGATTAAAAGAAAAATCTAAATAAATTTGTATCTTTTATTACATTTTAATTTTTCAGCATTGAAACGCTGAAAATAAGTGTTTTCCAGAAGCAGTAAAAGAACCCAAAAACGTCAAAAGGAAATGAAGAATGGCAGTGGTGAGAGCAGTACTCATTATGCTGATTAGAGAACAGGTTCAGGTTTAGGCCATAGCTTAGAAAAGGCACAAAAATGCTTGTGAAAGAAAGTAATTGCTTCTAAAAAGACAGCAAGGTAAAGAGAATTTTCTGTCATGTATGAGGGCAATATGAAACTTTTCTGTTATAACCTTAATGACTTTCTCTTTTTCTTTTTTCTTTTTTTTTTTTTTTCTTTTTCTGGCAAGCTGGCAAAGCTACGGTGGAAATGAGTTCTTAATTAAAATGAAGTGAATTGAGGAAATGCTGATGATTCTCTATAAAAAATTAGTTGACTTTAGAAGGAAAAATGAAGAAATGAGAGTCCTGTTTAGCTAAAGAAATGCTAGGATAAATTTTAGTTAGTTTTTTACTATTGTAATGTAATTTTAGACTTGAAATATGAAAATAACTACTGACATATGTTTGAGAAGCTAAATTTAACGAGGGACTGATATTGCCAGCAGGAGTTTAATGCTTCAGTGTTTTGGCCAGTTAGGTAAAAAAATATTTAGGGAGTAAGTAGGTAATGTAAATAAAATACATATAAACAACTGTTTTAAAACAGTGCTGCTTTGGATCCAGGTCGACAAGTTTCCTTATACATATCTTCCCTGTTGTGTGTTCTTCAAGGCAAACAATGCAAAGACTTCAGCCTAGATTGAAGACTCCTTTACCTTAAGAAATGAGGAAACATTAACCCTGCCATGTGATTTCCACTGAAGAAAATTTTGTATTTCAAGTAATAATTTCAGTGTGATTGGAAAGAAATGAACTTGGGAAAATTATGTGCATTAATTAGGCCTAATAAAGTGTCAGTGTGATCTGACAGTCAACTTTTCTCTGCAAAGAGTTAACAAAACATTTAAAAACCAAAACAGTGTCATTGAAATTATGGCATAAATTCATGTTTTAGTTAATATTAAAATGGGTGTTTATTAAAGGAAGAAAAAAAAAAATTAGTTGAAGGTTGATAAATGAGCCATATTGTGTTAGTTAGAACAGGGTCAAAAATAATGACTGAGATTTTCTCTGGGTCTCCATCAGAACTAAATGTCCATCAGAACTGCCTGTCTAATTGTACATTAATGGATTTGAGTATTTAGATTCCATGTGACTGAAAATTCCAAGGATAAGTACTAATTGAGAGAAAGAAAAGACAGAACTCAAGAGAGAGAACTGAACACAGAAGTCAGAAAATAAAAAGACTAAGATAAAAGCTGAAGCCCTAGCCATAAAAAGTATAAGCAATACCTGCTGTTGAGCAGAGGTGTTAGTGGAGGGTCAGGAATGCATATTTTCCAGAGTTCATATAAGAAAGGAGCCAATACCTGCTGGTAGCAGTAGTGCGGAGCTTATACTGACCCTGTAATGTTTGGGAATATAATTGTGAGTGACCCAGACTCATGCCTCACTGAGAAACTTTTTGTCATATCTTTGAAGCAAAGATATAATTTTCTCAGCAACTAGAAAATGTACCACAAAAAAAAGCAGTTACTTACAGAAAGACTACAACACAAGTGGTCTCTCATCAAAGCATTTTTTCTGCTTCTCAGAAGATATTGCCTCAGCTTTTGTTCAGTTCATCTAATCTTGAAGGAAGTTATGTCCACTGGAAAAACATTCACTGCATCAAACTAAAGCATACAAACATAGCTAATGTTTAATTAATGTTATAGTCTACTGGAGAGATAGTTACAAGCAGGGAGAACTGAACTCCAGAGGAGTTTTCCAAAGAAAAGCAACGGCTTCCTTTGGTGAAGGAATTGTGAAGCAGAACATCTTCAGTTTGCTGAAGGAGCCTGCTTTGGAAGGCATTGCATTGCATTGTATTGCCCAGCTGCAGTGGACTGACCTTCTCTGGAGCCATGCTGGGGAATAACAGAGCTTTCCAATGTAGTTCATGACTCCAGGCAGACTCTAGACTGGCAGAGAGACTGCATCATTACCTCTGTGGTTTCCCTATTAAGTATCTGCTTAGTATATCTGTTTAGAGATCCATGCAATAGTTTACACAGTTGGTGAAGTGAGCAGTGGTAAATTATCCTTTTATTCCTTCAACAGGTTCCCCACCTGTCACACACACACTCGTTCCTGTGATAAGAGGTGACAATAGAGGCACTTCCTTCATTTCCTCCACCCTAGCACATATCAGCTAACTTTACATGCTATAGAAGTGTTTCCTTCTACCGTCTCCCATCTGCGGGAAAATAGTAAAAATAACTGTTGAACCTTACTGTTTTCAAGACAACCCAGGCTGTCATGAATGTTTTCAAAGCAGAATGAAGCAGCAATGGAAGGTGAGGCATCAGAACAGGAAAGGGTTCAAGAGCTATTGTTGATTGCAAAAAAGGGTATTCTGTTTTTTCTCACTCCACCTGCATGGGAGGTAGGGATAGGCAATCCCCTGTCACTGCTTAGACCCCCCTTTGAGATAAATGAGAATCTTCCACCTCTATTTAAATTGGCTAACATTTCTGAACTGTCCAAACCTAACGAAATCTTAATAAAATTTTATGCTTAGGAAATATGCTCACTTGATGACATTCCAGAATGACAGGTTTGCCATCTGTCTTAGTTACATTTCTTCTTCTCATTCCAGTCCTCTGAGCTTTTCTGGAAAATTCCACTGCAAAAGTATTGGCATTAACTATGTGAAATACCAAACCAAAAATAAATTATTTCAGTGAAATACCTAAGAATAGCTGTACGGTGTTTGACACTTTAGTGTAAAAACAGCATGTAAAGGACATAACACAATGATCTTTGTGACTTTTTAATCTGCAAAGGTTTCCATATCATTCAGCTGGCAATATGTAAATAGTGGCTGATATCATTAAAAAGTTTTCTTGTCCTCAAAAAGTGGATTCTAACACTCTTCCACTTTGAGGAAGCTGATGTCTAAATAGTAACATAGACCTGTGTAGTATGGAACCATCCATAATATCATTACGAATCTCATAATATGCATTCATTGATGTAATTTAATGTTCTTTGGGTTCTTAATATCTAATGCCACAGCTGTTTGGAAAGACATACCAGTAATATATTTAAAAATTTTGGCATTTAAAACTACGTTTCTGTGAAGCTAAATATACATTTATTCATCAGCATTTTAAATTTAGGAAACGTCTAGTACTTTTGTACCTAAGCTTTGCCTCTAGATATATAGTTTGTTTTTTATAATCCACATATGCAAGAAAGCTCTGAATACATGCACTGTGCCGCCATTGCAATGGAATGCATTAAAAATCAGGTGAAGTAAGCATAAATGTTTTTAAGCGAGCAATGCTGATACTGTTTTCTGAATGTCAAATTCAGTCACAGTGAATCTTTAGGTACTTTAAAGGTAATGAGATAATTAAATTTGTATCATAAGCTAGGACATTAGAAGGTAAAATTTTGCATTTAGATGTCCAGGTAAACTCAGCCATGGTAGATACTTATATTGAACTGCACTGTGACCTGAACTTGCTCCTAATTCTGAAAGGGAAGGTGCATGTAGAGAATACGGTGGGACATGAAAATCTAATCTTGTGAAATAAAAATAAACTACAATAAAATGTTGGGTTTTTTCAGAAAACATTATGGAATCTCTTTGTAAATCAGCCCAGATGAAGCAGTACCCTGTCCCTATCAGCTGATTAAGTCCTTGCTTACTTTAAGTTGATCCACCCAAATGGCAATCATATATATGTAGAAACTGAAACGTGTTTACATATATTTTTCCTGTGGTTTTTTTTGCCAGATCAAAGAAAATTATTACTTTTATAACACAAAGAAGACGTAAGGGTATGAAGTAAACATATTCAAAGTACTCAAAAAGAAAAATTGCTAGCATTTGAGTTCTAAAATTTTGTGCAGATACATGTGTATACATAAAATTACACACATATATATGTGTATCTATCATATGCACACTCTTGGTGTAATTGCATCTAAATTCATTGTGTATTCATTTGGAAGCCATGTGGTATATCATGTTGGATGAAATCTCTCTGCCAGCACTTGCTGACGAGTCCAGCTTCATTGCCAGCGGTGACAAGAAGTATGTCAGCATAAACATGCTGGCTTTGCTTTCACCTAATGCTGGGAGACAGACTGTCCTTACAGATATGGGCTTCAGGGCACTGCTAACCAGCAACAGCAAGCCATGACAGAGTTGCACCAAAAGATAATACTGCTGTGTCGAGGAGATGTACATCTACCAGATATGCATATTCTCTGACATGGGAATAATGGCAGAGTGTTTATGCCTAAAATAGCAATGTGCTAATTGATTTGCCTGTATTTATATAAGCACAGATTTTCTTATTGCTACCACATTTAATTGTGTCTCTTTTCTGAATGGTTGCTTTGGTTTTTTTTTCATTTTAAACAAAAATTTGTGTAATTAATAATGCTTGATGAAGTAGTTATCTCACCCAGCTTTCTAAGTGGCAGTTGGGGAGCCATGAGAGAGGCTGCTTTGCAGAGGAAAGGGAACTGGGGGATGAGGATGATGGCAGGGGTCTCTCTGACAAGGGCACAGTCCTGCTGTGCTAGAACAAGGGGTGTGGACCAGGACCAGCAATGGTAACCACGGTCAGCCAAAAATCTGGTGAATGCCAGACAAGGCTGTACAGAGGTCAAGCCAGGAAGTCAAATCTCCAGGTCAGGGTCTAGGCCTGGATGAGAAAAGTATGTGGCCAAGCAAGGGTGTAATGCAGGAAAGAACCAAGAGTGAATGGCAAGGATTAAATGCAGCTTCTGAACAAAGAAGGTGATGACTCTGCTTCTTGTTGCTTTATCTTACAATCTCTTTCCACACAGCTCTGATTTAACGCCTCTCAGTGGCACCAAAACCTGTCCCTGAGCCCAGAGGACCAAAAACCTGGTGCATGGAAGGAAAAAGAAGATGAAATCAAGGCACTGGCAGCAAGACCCAGGAGGCGTACATTTATCAGTTTTGAAATTAACATTTGAACTTGATCCTTATTGCTATCAACAGTTCCAACAAAAAAAAAAAAAATCAGATCAAAGACAGTAATGCGTCACAAAGTTATCGTGAGAGCTATGGTGAGAAGATATACTCCTAATAGAAAGATGTAGCTATGGTTGTTCAGGTCACTGAAAGAAGCATGCAGATGAAGATACAGACAATAGTGACCTGGTTTAAACATTTGGCTTAGCCTGATACAGTTCAAACAGAAATGGCACCTCTTTGCCTATAACATTGATCTTTTCAATGAGTATGATGAATGGAAGCCATATAGTAAGGTACTTATTATGATCTCTTCTGCGATGAGTCACCTCTTCCATCATCATCAATACATCCTTTTCCTTAATGATCCATCTGTCCGGCGTTAGGATATTTGGACTACACTATTAAGGAGCAATACGCCTTTCAACCAAAATAATGAATGCATTAGTTGTGCTTCTGAAGTATTCACAGATGAATTTCAATCTACCTCCTAAAATATCTATCCCTGAACAAGTTTCAGCTGCATGGGATCCTGTCTTCAGTTGCCACCAGCTCAGTATTTCCCACTTAGCATTTTAGATACTCTGTGACATTTGCTGGTCTTGAGTTCAAACAATGCCCTGGGATGATCAATGGTTCTAAGTATTGCAGGCTTAGATTTTAAACATATGAAGTAGAATATAACGATCCCAAAATATTATAACGTATGCTTTATAATTTGGCACTTGGCAAGAACTAGCCAGAGCCTTTTGACTCTTTAGGAAGAGCCAGAAGATCACGACCTGGCTCCAGGCCTGGTGTGGCTAGCAGAATATTAGTGTTTTGGTTTTTTTTTTTTTTTTTATTATGGGTTTACATGGCACTGTGTCTGTTGGCAACAGATGGGTACACTTATCTCAAAGAGGGAAATGGACCTTTGAGCAAGAGTTAGCAGGGCTCATTGAAAGAGTTTTAAACTAGATTTGAAGGGGAAAGGGATAAAAGCAGGTTCACCAGAGATAAGCCCAAGTGCAGCAAGCTAATATTTGAGGGATGGTGTGCTAGCAAAGTCCTTCAGTCTGCTGTTTCAGTGGAGGTAGGGAATGGAGATCCATGCAGCAGTAAAGACACAAGGGTTATTGATGTGTTGGAAACCATGGAAGTGCTTGAAAAGGGTCATGTAGGAATTGGTACTTCTCCCCCAAAAGGTGGCAGGATCAATAGTGCAACTGAAGTGCATCTACACCAATGCATGATGGATGGGTGACAAACAGGAGGACCTGTAAGCCATTGTGCAGCAGGAAAACTAGGATACAGTTGCCATGTCATGGTGGGATGATGCAATTGAGTGCTGTAAACTCAGCTGCTCACTCACTCCTACCAGTTTGGCTGGGAAGAGAATCAGAAGAGTAAAAGCGAGAAAAAGCTCATGGGTTGAGATAAAGACAGATTAATAAGTAGAGCAAAAGCCATAGATGCAAGCAAAGCAAAAGACAGAATTAATTCACTACTTCCCATTGGCAGGCAGATGTTCAGCCATCTCCAGGAAAGCAGGGCTCCATCACTGGTAATGGTTACTTGGGAAAAAGCCACCATCATTCCAAATGTCTCCCCCTTCCTTCTTCTTCCCCAGCTTTATATATTGAGTATGACGGCACATGATACAGAATAGCCCTTCGATCAGTTGGGGTCAGCTGTCCTGGCAGTGTGCCCTCCCAGCTTCTTGTGTCCTCCCAGCCTACTCACTGTTAGAGCAATATGAGGAACAGAAAATTTATGTCCTAGTTATGTACTATGTATCATGCGATTTTGGTTCTACTGGGAAAACAAAAAAAAAAGTAGAGGGAAGGGAAGGGAAG
>VXBJ01005002.1:202445-359034 GCA_013400055.1 Nycticryphes semicollaris
TTTTTCCTTATGTAAGAAAGATGACAGGGGCTTGTGAATGAAAAGGATGATTATTGGAATAGCTGTTTGATGAATGCAGGGTTCTATTTCAACTTGTACAATGGTCCTTGCAAGGGTGAGAGTAGGGATTCTCAAAGGCATAAATGGAAAATAAGCAGAAACTGCTATTGGCTTGCACTGGGTGCTTAACAGCCTTTGATGACCCTTTTAATTCAATTAAGATATTTGTACACATTAATAAATCATCTATAAAAAGAACACAAAGCAACAGTCTACAGAAGGAATTTTAAATAATGAGGTGTTTTGCTGAAAGGTAGGCTATAAAGCAGCAGTGTTACAGCATCTGAGTTGAGAAGAAATATGTAGATCTCAGCCTGGAAAATCATGCAGTAGAAACTTGTTTGCTACTTGCTTATCTCTTGTATTTCAAAAATGAAAGGGAGCAGAAAACTATATTGGGACTAATCAGTACAAGGACTGAGTGCAATTCCTGTTAATAAAGCACTTTCTTTATCCAGCAGATCAGTGTGAAATAGTAGTTGCTACATATCTGCATTGGTACTAATTATTGTTTACATAGCATCTTGATAAATTAAAAATATATAGACAACAGCTTGCAGCATATGGCATGTTTTGGTTTTGATTTTGATATGTTTTGATACGTACTTTTCAATAGTGAAGAGTCTGAAAAAAAACTCAAGGAAACCACGCCTGTCTGTAGAAATATATGTCTGTTTTATATGCTTTGTGGAAAGGCACTGCCATTTGCTTCACAAGATCTCTGAATTTCCTCTATTGAAAAATTCAACTTTCTGACATTACATGAATCAGATATACCAAACGTCTCTGGGGGATATAGGGTATGGTCTGAGTGAGATCTGTTCCAAGAAAAGCAATTAGGAAAATAATCAAAAAACCCCTTCCACTGCTATCCTGAAAGAAACCACAGCTTCTTTTAAAAGCGGCAAGAAAAACTAGGAAACAAACAAAGTAATGAAATTAGTCTGTAACTGTTTATAAGAAAAAATGTAAATTTACATTATTGTAACCTGTAAAACAACAGAAACAAAAGGATTTATATAAAATCCATGTTATTACATTTACAGTTAATTTCCCATTGAATTTGTCTCCCTCAAGTGCAGCCCTATATCACTTCATGGGGGAAAAATGGAAACTCATTAGCATTAGTGGGCCATTTATATTCTTCATGGTTTTTAGCTTAGAGCTGCCCAATCTGAGAGTTTTTATTTGTTATGAATATTTATATTATTCTTCACCATGATAGTCACATTTCATCACAATACTTCCTTCAAACATAAGGATAAGTTATAAGATTTCTTCCCACACATTTTTAGTAATCACTTTTCAAACAACTCCTGTTATAAAACCCTTTCTTTATGCAGCAGATCAGCTCTAAAATAATTTTCACTGCCTACATGCATTTGCACTAAATATTCTTTATGTAGCGTCTAGATCATTTAAAAATATAGAGACATCGTCTTGCAGTTCCATGAAGCGGTCAAATTCACCAATTCCCTATATTTTGTCTCATTTTGTTCTGTGGCAGCAGGCCTCCAGATTAGCAGCTTTTCTCTCTTTGTGCCTGACTTTATTTTATTAACAGCTTCCCCCCTTTCTTTCTGCCTTATTTTATTTTATTTTATTTTATTTTATTTTATTTTATTTTATTTTTTTTCTCTTCTCTGTCCAATTTTGCATTAGGGAAAAAGAAACCTGGGATCTTTTGCTGACATACAGTATATAAAGAAACTGCATGGCAGAAGTAGTTGACCTGGTAGTGGTAATCGTGCACAGAAATAGAAGAACTGCAGGGTGAAGTTTTTGATCCATAGAGTGGAGCTGTGCAATGATCAATTGCCTGTCCAAATCTGCTCCGTACTTATTATTTTTATGGAAATGTATCATCCCAGCTTCTGTTCGGTATTCTGGCTTCGCTCTGTCTCCACCCCTTGGTGTTCCAACTACTTCTGTGAGATTTAATAAAATATCCTGAAAAACAAACATGGGGGCATTTTGAAAGACTGGATTTTATTCTGATTGCAGTTTGAAAATCAGAGCTCCAACTCCATTTTCTGAGAACCAGTATTAGAAAATGCAGATTGAAGAGAGCTTAATGGAACTGCCCTACTTTCTAGAGTCATTTGTTTTGATGAGAGCCTGAGTGTAAATTCTGTGCAGAACACAGACAGCTATTATGCAGTTAATTATGCACAAAGTAAACATGTACAATTGCAAACAGCAGAATGCCACCTAATAATGGATAACCTGAGATTTATGGTATGCATGCCCAATCTGCACAGGCTTCTACTCGTGAATCTAAAATGAATGGAACATTACCTAAATGATCCAGAATGAAGGATTATAACGTATCGCTCTACCCTTATTGCTACTTATTTCCTGTCAGCAGATTTTTCATTTGGCTTTAATTTATTGCACATAAACACTATGCAAATGATTTGGTCATATTTAAAAACATATGGCCTGTGCTTCTGATTACTGGTTAGGCATTTTGTTACCAATTACTTGTTAAAGTAATCGCTTCTTTAATTATACTGGTCAGCAGATAATGACTTTGCTTTCATTTACTTGAAGACTAACTGCAGCAAAATAAGACGTAATGTGAATGTCCCTAGAAAAACAGGGCACATCCGTTTTTGCACAGATACATTAGCTTTCAATTCCTTTGTAGGTGTTTTTATAAATGTGATTACAGTCTACATTTATTCTTACTTGAGGTTTTCTGTGCCAGAGACTGATCAGTGCTCAGATGTAGTTAGCAGAGTTGCCGCTACATCAGAGACCAGTAATGGGAGTGTTGGCTTACACACCACGATTAGCCCTCATCATCTCCATTGTGTCTTCTCTGCAAGGAGAGAAGGGCTTCAAAAATTTGTAACTAATTGCAGAGCAGGAAGGAACCCATCTGAACTGATAGAGCAATTTGCCAGTAAAAGGCCGCTGTTATTGCCTCTTTCTGCAGTTGGATTTCTAGCTTGTCCCTTTTTTTTCGGAGGGAAATAAAAGCAAACAAGCTCCCAAACCTTAAGACATCTTTTGTAGCTTTGCTGTATTTGTGACACCGGGGACAGAACAGTTTGCAGGTTTGAGTAAGTCACCACATCAATGAAAATATTGCTGCCATGGCTATCTAAGCCTTTGTTTCCTCCTCAGATTTGGATTGTCATTAATTGCATGTAAAGTCTTCCTGTAATCTGGTTTTTGTTTCTTTATACTTGCTTCCTGTCTTTATTCTTTTCTTTGGTGACTGATAGGCACTGTTAAAAGATTCCACTGACTCAATTGCATTGTACTAATCTTTTTTCCTGGGGAATTAATAAAAGAACAAGACAAAAGAAGTGGAAAAATTAGTGAGGAATGTGCGTATCATAAGCTGTGTCTACGTTGCTGGATAAACCAGATCCAGGAAGTGGGCTTAAGGACTTGCTCTGTCATCATGCATGTTATTTAATTGCTATCATGCTGCCTGTCATGGTTTTGGCACCCACCGGAATTTTCTGAGACAATGTCTAGGTAGAATTTGGGGATAGCATGTGTCAGGGAGCTCTCATATCCCTGCCCATAGAGGTATGTAGTGCAACAATTCCGCCTTCTACAGTCCTCCAAGAGTATCCCAACAAGACTGGCATCCTCAAGCCCTCCCATGTGCCCACTCTCACGCCACACCCTGAAGCCTCCATCACACCTCAAGTTTCAGGCAGTAAAACACTGAGACTGCAACACGTGTCTTGGTAGTCTAGACACGTTCAACTGAAAATAAAACATATAGAGATGATGAGCACGACTTAAGGCAACCAAGGCTCAGGGAAAGATGAATACTAAGTGTTGTGTAGCTAGGCCAAACCATTTGCCTAGAGACCAGTCCCTCCCTCTGTTTTATTTAACATCAGATCTTGGGATTGCATGGAGAGTGATGGAAATGCATCATCCTGTGAGATGCTCCTGTCTATGGGTGGGCAGATGGATTGAATACTTGTTAAATCATAGAATTATAGAATTGTAGAACGGTCCAGGCCAAAAGGGACCTCCAAAGGTCATCTAGTCTGACCTCCCTGCAGTCAGCAGGGACACCCCCAACTAGACCAGGTTGCCCAGGGCCTTGTTGAGCCCACCCATAGACAGGAGTATCTTGACTATCTCCAGGGAAGAGGCCTCAACCACCTCCCTGGGCAACCTGTTCCAGCATTCCAACACCCTCATAGTAAAGAACTTATTCTTAATATCCAGTCTAAATCTGCTCTTCTCCAGCTTGAAGCCATTGCCCCTTGTCTTGTCACTGCAGGCCTTTGTAAACAGACCCTCCTCAGCCTTCCTGTAGGCCCCCTTCTTATACTGGTAGGCTGATATTAGGGCTCCCTGGAGCCTCCTCCAGGCTGAACAACCCCAGCTCCCTCAGCCTGTCCTTGTAATTTTGTCCTGACTCTTTCTGATGCTTAGGCAGGGAAAAGAGATGTTTCCCATGAAAAATATGAATTAAAATGGCCTGTGCTATGCAGCATATTCCCCTTATGCATGACTGTAATTCTACTGCAAAAAGAGATGTTATTAATACTAATATTACCTTGCCCAAAGTGACAGGTGTGTTGAACTCCGTAATTCCCTTTGTGCAGATCAGATCAGGAAATTAATTTGTAATAGTGAAGGAAGAACTGTGGTGATGCTGAGATACATTGCTGCTGGCACTCAAGCTGTCTGTTTTGAAGCTAACTTGTGTAGTTTTGCCTTTGACTGCAATTCACACATGCTTAGATACATAGCATCATGGATGTTTGAACTACTTAGGCACTGTTGGCTTTCCAAACAGCATGTTATGACAACCCCAACCCCTGTAGGTAGAGGAGAAAATGCTGTACAGGCACAATTTCTTTCAAGTTGTGTCGTTCTTCCACAAACTGTTACATCTGACAAAATAAACCCCAAAACACTCAGTTATGAAATTAGCAATAGGGCATATTATATGAAATTACAGAGAGTAGAAATCAACCAAACTTAAGAACTAACCATCCCAGAAAAAAGAAACAAATCCCAAAGTAAGGAATTAGGTGTGTTTTTCTTCTGGGCCATTAAAGGCTTCAAGTCATAAATGTGTACTGCATTGCCTCATTCCTTTTTACCACTTTGATAGTCCTGCTTACTTTTCTTCCTTTTTGTTGAATTCATCCTGCCACCTTCATTAATGTCTCATTTTCTTATAATACTTAATGGAGCTTTAATCTTAGAAGCAGTAGTTGTTTTTGTTTTTGTGGGGGTTTTTTTTGTTGTTTTTTTTCCCCACTTGTTCCTCTGTAATTAAGAGCTAACAATTCGATTGTTCTTTGCCACCATTTTTTTGCTTGCATAGCTATTTAAAGATTTTTTCCCCCCTTCCATTACCAATTCTATCTTTGATTGCTATTCCTTTCCCCTGGATCAGTCTGCTTTCACATCAGATCTCTTGTTGTTATTGTAGCCTGCTGTGTGAATCAGGTAAGCCTGGTAAGATGCCTTTACAGTGGCAGCCTTGATTGTGTTTGCTGGGTTTATGAGGAAAACAAGAAGCTTAAAGAAAAAAAAAATCAACTCAGAGGCTTGCTTGTGAAAGGATTGGCCCCTGATGTATCTACAGTACAGAAAAAGGCAGAGAATTTTACACTTAAATTGAAAGTGTCTTATTGAAGTCTCTTGATAGGAAACTATCTCTTGTTGTTAGCTTGATCTTAGTAGTTTTCATCTGTCTAATGCACTGCTCCAGCAATATGTTATACCCAGTTTGCATAGAGGTAAATGACAGCATGCTGCCCAAGGCAACAGGGAGTCAGGCCTTTACTCTTTAGAAAAGAGCTGTGGAAGCAGAGCAGGCACCCAGGCTAGGCTTAAACCGGCACTGCAGCAGCTAGGCTGGCAGGAGGAGGCACAGCTGCAACAGAGTTCTTAGGACTGGAGGGACCTCTGGCTTTAATGGTGGCTTTGCAGCTGCAGCAATTACTGCCACACATCCAACTGGGTGTGAGGGTGGCTGCTTCCAGCCTGAAGTGAACAAACAAGCATCCTCTGCTAATTAAGAACAGAGGAAGAGGAGATCAGAGGAGTTAGGAAGTGTGAAGTCAATGCTGTGACCAGTTAATAGCAGTACTCTTTTTTGTTATGTTCATGAATGTGTTACAGAAGTATTAGCAAATCTTATCCTGCCTGTAGGGAAGTGGGTGGCTGACAGAGTAAGACAGACTCTTTTCCTTTAGCTGTTAGTCTGAAGCCTGCTCAGACTAGAAATAACAAAGCTGTACCAGATGATGGCCTCTCAGATGCTAATCAACAGTATTGAAGTATTTATTTGTTGGCAGGAGCCTGTATCATAAAATTTCCCCCTTAGCAATATAATTCTTTGTGTTTTAACATGTTAGGCTTAGGGCTTGGGTAACGTTGGTGAGTTGTGAGAATGAATGACTGTGGGTTTGGTGCTTTTGTTGTTCTTCCAGTTTCTCCCCTCTTCATCTTCTGAGGCCTTAGCTGTGATTTGCAACAAGTCTTGGACTGCAACTGGATTAGGACTGTTTCTCTGCTATGAAAAAGAGGGGTCAAACGGTGGTGGAAGAGAGGGGAAGTATATTTTTCAAATGAGAGGATGCAGCAGCAGTACAATTGAGATCCTAGAACTGGAGTAGACTTGGTGTTGGGCCAAAATATGGCCAACTAATAAATGTGAAAGACGGCAGGTAATCAGTTAGGCATGAACTTTCTTGCAGTGTAGCTCACATCAAATTGTGCTGTGGGACAAAGATGTTTTCTTCCTGTTATTCCCCCTATGAATTCTGGGAGGTCAGCTTTGGACTTGAATGAACAATTTCTTTTATTTGTTTGTGACTTGTGCTAGTTTCACCATCTGGCATGAATTGTGTTGCACTGAGCATGTTCTGTCTTATCAAATTCTATTATCACTTTGTGCTTATCGTATAGTTTATCACTTTGCAGCTGCTTGTGTAAAAATAAGTAAAGCAAGGAAATAAAACTATTAGTGGTTCGAAAACTCTTTAAAATCTTGTTGCAGCTATTCTTGCAAACACCAAAGGCCTAAAACCTTGTCTCAAATACAGATAACTGTAATGATCTTTTTGTTGTCTATATAGGTTTATTGTTGTATAGTGTTATTTTAGAACAAATCAAGTATCTTCAGTTTTACCAAGCAGATTTTCCCATTTATTTTGCTTCCACTTATTTATCTCCAGTTCTAAAGTATTTTTTTTCCCTCTCCCTCTATTGCATTTTCATTTATGTTCTTAAGTTCTGGACTACAAACAGAGCTTATTTAACTACTGACTGCTGGCTTTCTTGCTCCTGTGACCCCTGGTTGCAGTAGCTTTTTTTTTTCAGGATAAAATCCTTGACACCATGTCAGATAAGAGTCTGAACATCATGAAAATAATAAATAGAAGAGATTTCACTCACAGCCCAAAAGTAATAGGGAAAACTATTTTCAAAAGGCACTTTTGTAAACCATTATATATAACAGGTTCAAATCTTTGAAGTGTCTTAAATCTGGTAGTTTTGAATTTCAACTCTTGCTTCTAGTTTCAGTTTTTGATGCTTCTCTAGTTTTCATATAGATGCTATATACCAATAAATGCTTAAGTCTGACTCTTTATGGTAAAAACCCCTACTCTTTGGCAATATCTATGAATGGCAAGTACCTGATCTGACTTGATGATCAAATTTCAAACAATAAGCACAGAACAAAGCAACAAGCCTTGCTGTGATGCCAGGACAAAGGTAACAAACCAAATAAATTTTTTATTTCATTAAATAGTGAGTAATGAAATTATTATGCCAAGAGCACTTCTCTTCAATGTGTTTTGACCTGTAACACCACATGATCCTATTCTTCCCTGGTGAATTCAGAAATGGAGCAGTCTTGGGGACTCTCCACTGAGATGTTGAGGGTACAATATAATTACATATTAATTCCTCAGAAGAAAGCTGGTGTTACTTATAGATCTTTTCTTACATGGTCTCAGTATTACCTTGCTTTTTGCTGAGACACTGCAGAATAAGAATCAAACTAAATTGAAATTTGATAAATCTTCTGCCAGATCCAGATATCAGTTATTCTGGTCAAACCACAGAAATCCTTGGCTTAATACTGCTGACAGAATGACTATGACCAGAATGTAGCCACTCGTGAATGTGAATGTCAATCTGCCTATTTACAGATTAATCCTGGAGGAAGTTACAAACATGCTACACTCTGTTCTAAAGTAAAAATGTTCAGTGCAACAAAGTAAATAAAGCTGGATGACGCCAAATCTTTATTAATTAATTTATGTGAATTATTAGTTCCTTCTAACAGGACTGTGAAAGAGTTCTTGGTTTCTACTGCTCTTTAGTTGAAGTGAAACTTGTAATGCCTAGTCAGAAAACAGGAGAACCATTAGACTTTGAGTTTTTTGATTCTATAGGTTAAATTCTTTATGAACAAAGATGTGGCTTTATTAGTTTTGAATCACAAGAAAAAAGTTGATTTAGTCTTATGGTTGCTATTTCATAATAAGCTCTTTGTTTGCTTGGAAGTCTATTTATGTTTTTGCACAACTTTCAGAATTTCAAATTCTCTAATGAGACTGGATTTCCAAAACCAGTATCAAATGGCTCTTTTACTAGAGATCTGGATATCCACAAAACTGCAGTCAGCTTTTATTCTGAGTTTGGAACATATGAAACATGGACGAAGTGACAAATCACTGGAAGTGTGAAAACACTTGTAATCACGATAAAGCCAAAAGGAGACTGAAAGAATTGTCTCGGAGGCATTGCTGCTTTTGCCAGACAAAATATTCTTAGAATGAGCATTTTTACAATGTAAGAGCACGGCAATTTTGTTTTTATAGCAGGCCATGAAGGGTTAGTAAATAACAAGATTTATACACAGATCCCCTGAGTACTGGGTTGGACAATTGCATTATTGATTGGCCACCATGATGGCACTAAACCTGAACCTCCTTAATGTCATCATCTCTAATCATCTCTTGATTAGATACTCTAAAGCCACGATCAGGTAGCAGGAGAGAGCTCTGATTGAACAAATCAGTTTGAAAAGGGTCTCTGGAGAAGAATTTCATTTTCCAGGCTAGAATTATCATCTCTGTGCCTTTGAATCTATACTAATAACATAATGGGTGAGAAAAAAAAATTTCTCATGCTGACATAAAACTCTTGTTTCTTCCCTTTCCTCTGGGTCAGGATTATCAAATTACAAGCTGAGTATTACACAGCTCTTTTGCAGTGAGAAAAATGGACTGATAGTAGATAGACATGTTTAATTTTTATGTTATCTGCTGTATGACTGCTGACATATGTAATTATTTAGCATCATATTTGAAAATGCTTTTAAAAATCTAGATAACAAGAGATAATTAGTGTCCCTTTGCAGAAAAGTAAATCCCATGCCAACTTCCCACAACCGAAATTAATAATATTATGGCAACTCGGATCTTAACAGATTCTGTTTGTGGCTAGAGCTGCAAATCAATGATATTCCAGTCTGTGATGCTACTCTGGAGAAAAACAAAACCAAAACCTTCTAACATTTACTTCAGCAAATTAAGTTCTATATTAAGCTGTTGATGACAATCAAGAAAGCTGATAATTTTATTTTGCTTAGGCTAAATTATACCACTGTTAGGCTGCAACATGTGCGAGAGAGTACATTCAGGGAACTGAGATGAAACCATTGAGAGCTCTCACAGGCTGAGGTTGGGGACACAGATGTAGTAGCACCGGCTTCACCTCATCGATACACTGCTGAACATTCTGTCCCTCTTTGAAAGGTTAAAGTGGTACAATATGAAATCAGTTACCCCTGGAGTCTCCCTGTTTAATAGGGTAGAGTGGGACGCCCTGGGCCCTCTGTTCATATTTCCTTGGTAAAACCTACAATCAGAACTCCTCAAAAAGGCAGAGACTTTAAAAAGAATTTAATTACCTACAACCCAGTGTCTGGTCTTTCCCTAAAAGTTCATGATTCCTGGCATAGTTTACATGCTACTTGGCATTATTTTCCTCTGTCTTTCCTGAATTGCCACTATGTTTGTGGGGTACATGACTTGTTTTTCAGCTATATATATATATTATTTTTTTTTTACATTAAGTGGTCACTTCCCTACATTGCCTTACAATCCTGACTGATAGATTATGTTTTGAGCCTTAAAAAAGGGCAGAAAGATGCTGTATACTTTATAAACATTTCTATGTGGCAATGGAACAACTTCAAGCAGCCATGGTTAGCAGTGGGCTTGGCAGATTTACAGAGAGTGCCGTCATGGTTACCAAGCAGACAGGTAAAGTCTCAGTGTGAAGCAACATCAATGCAACTAGGCAACACCCCTGGGGGATGCCCTAGTTCCCACACTCGTAAATCCCTGAATGTGGGCTATGTATGAAGAGGAATAATTGGGATACCAGACAAAGGCTGATCTGCATTGACCTATATGGGATGTCTGTCTACCAAAGCTGGAAAGGGATATGCCTTGAGGTTGCTAAATGAACCTGTGCTATTCCACTGCAGGAAAATTCAGTAAGCTCAGAACGGTTTCTGATAGAAGTTCGCACCCAATACTCACTGTTCCTTAATCAACACAGAGCTGATCCATACTAAGCAGGGTTCTACTCCCTCTTACCTCCTTGCAACATGTTGGCATTGCTAATTTAGGCAGTAGCAAAGCACTGGCTGAGGAGAGAAGGAGAAAGTCTGATTTTTATCTACTGGCAATTCTGGGATAGGAAACTCCTGCGAAGTAGTATGAGTCATAGCTATGCTTGTCCATCTATTTCTGCTTGTTGTTCTAGTGCCAAAGCAATTTGAACTCTGCTAGTGTTTGCAAAGGCACTGTTAAGAAACAAGTGTGAGAGTCCTCTGCAGCCAGTTAGTGTGTGAATCATCTGTAGCCAAGGAGTTTGATAGACACTCTCTTCCTGTGTAAAAAAAAAAAAAAAAAAAAAGTCTGTAGGAGATTATGGCACAATGTCTGCTTTTGCTGTACGCACTGCCTTGTATTAGCAGAGTTGTGGTTTGGTGTCCAAACATTTTTCCCTGGGGATTTCATGCTTTGTAACATTTCTAAGATTTAAAAAATCTCAATCATATCACAGACAGGAAAGGTTTACGATCTCAAAGGTGCTCATGGAGGCTTCATAAGTGGAAAATATAATCATAGACCCTGAATCCAAGGGTTATTTCACATCTGTACCTCTTCATGATGTGGTATTACCTTGCAGGGTCAAAATGGCAGCCTGAAGACTGCACCTGGTTTATTTAATCCAGCCCATTGCCTCTCTTAGGAGGAATGATGGACCAGACAACCCCCCAAACACCACAACTAAGAAAAATCCTGCAGAAAATTGCTGGTACCCCACTACATCCTATAGGTGAAAGGGATAGACTGGTAACCCATTGTCCCCTTTTGTTTTTTTATATGCAGGCACCACAAAATAACTAATTTAGTGCCACTGTACCAGGGATTTTAACCTCCATGAGAGCAGCTAGTGGTTCATGTAGGGAATGTACCTGTTGCTGGGGAGGCCTCCTGACCAGCTGTAGTTTTGGGTACAGCAGGAGTTGTGTGGTCTGTGGCAAAGACTGCACAGTGAGTGCATGTAAAACTTCTCTGGAGCATGACTTCAATAAAAAGGAAAAGTTTACAAGCAGTGAGAATGGAGATGGGCATTTTGCTTAGATCTGTCTATCAGGAGAACATATCTTAGTTTTCTCCCACTGAGTGTGGGTTGTGATGGGATGAAATCAAATACTACAATTTCTTTTTGTGTGCAAGAAGAACAGTAGGGGAGAGGGAGAAGAAATAGCTATTGGAATGTATACAAGGTTTTAAAAATTTCTGAGAGTGAGAAGTAAGCTGTTTTAGCCAAAGAAAAGAATTAACCTGTGGTCAGAATGAATTGTTCGACATATTTCCTCTCACGTTTGCTTCTACAGATGTTTAATCCTCAGATTACCTCCAAATTCTTCAAAACTATTCAGTCTTATACAAATGTAATGCTATCTTCGGATAAGAGCTTTTGGCACAGCTCTGGAAGAAAAATATTAACAAAATAGGGCTTTTGCTTAATATTATGGAAATGGAAGGATAACTACTATTGAAATATCAACCTAATACGGTGCAGTGGGAATTTGCCAAAGTATTATAGAATTGGATTGCCGTATCACATAAAAATGTGTAAAGGACTACTATAAGATGATATAATAAGGTGTAGGGTCACTAGCACATTTGTGGTGCCCCATATAAGACTTTCTGGGTGGTGGTGTTCACACCAACATTGATTTATCACTGGATACTCCATTTATTCTGATATCATAGATGTAGTAAGCAGGCATCTGTTTAAAATGATTGCTGTATGTGGACAACAAACTATTAAGCTACTCACAGCTAGTTGGACACTATTTGGACTGAATACACAGAAATCTACAGTGTTGTCAAATTATTTTATGTTACTTTTGACCTTCATTTTTTTTTCTTCTGGAGACTAATTAGTTTTTATTGAAATAGCAATAAGCTTACTCCTTATAAACACATAAAAAGAAAAAATCTTCTTAAGATTCTAATTTTCAGCAGCACACACTATACTTGTATCAAAGAGAATTCCAAGGTATTTCCAAGTTTTTCTGCAGAATGTAAGGAACACTCAAACTTCTTATGGATGTATGAGATGTATAAGAGATTCTCAGAAGTTGTGTGCTTCCAGTTCTCTGAATAAGAAACTTGAGGCATTTCTCTCATTATGCTGCTAATGTGACCAACTTTATGTTGCACAACAGAAAGAGCGCAGTATAAATCAGTCAAACTGATCTCATGCTTATTTTCTGGACAAAGGAAAACCAACCAAACAAACTTCAGATTCTTGAAACTCGTATGCAGAAAAGTTAGATGTTTCCATCCAAATTTTGTTTCCATGCCTCTCTTTCTCTTTCCCCTTCTCTACCACTCTGCTTTGTTTTGTTTTCTTTCTCCTCTTTGCTATGGTGGAAGGCAGTGAGGAAAGAAAATATCAGAACAGCAACAATTTGGGGACACTTAACACTGAAAAAGAAGAAGAAAGCAAACAAAAAATGGCCTCAAGTTTTCCAAGATAAGACACTGTTAGGGAGTGCCCCAAACCCAACCTGTATTTTTTTTCTTCTCAATGAAAGTTACTCATGACTTCTGGTTTGTTTAAGCCATGTCAAGCTGCTGAAGCACAGAGCTGCCAAAGGTGATCCTTAGCCCCTGGGCATTCTCTCTCACTGAAAAGAAGGAAGAAAATGCTACATATAAGATTTCATCAGTGAAAACGCCAACTCTGGATACTGTACACAATCTGACATTTTTCTTCTAGTTCTTTGGAATTGCTCCACTCTCTCTTATAGATGTACTTGGAAGCACTCAAATAAATAAATATCCAAAACCTGAGTTTAAAGCCATGGTGAACAAAGACATACGCAGATTTGAACTAAACATCTGGAAAGAAACAAAATCCAAAGACCATGCAGTCGGGATTACTCTTTTACATCATGGGACTCTGGTAGCCACCATGCTCTGTAGAGCAGAATGGCATGTGTGAGTGGGACTACAACTGTGTCAGAGAGTCGTCAACTGTACTTTAGGAAGCACTGAAGCTTCATGCTTTCTTTGCAACACAGAAATATAGTTCAAGGAAACAGTACAGGACCACTTGTATTAATATAAATTAGACAGACATGTATTGTATTAGTAAAGAAGTTATTATCATGATGTGAACACTACATCAGTTGCATATAGCTATAAATAAGCTAAATGTGAAATTTAATTTTACTTCTGTATTTAAAAAACGTAATGACACACTTACTAATTTTGGATAACTGCTATTTTAACCCCAGTGCTGCATGATGGGTTTTTGCATGAAAATAGCTTCCCCCACTCCCCTTTATCAAAGAATGGATAGATAAAGAAAGCAGAAGAAGCTATTCTACTTGACTGTTAAATCTATGGCATGAGGATGTTAATATGTGCGGTTTGGATAAATCTGTATTTCTGTCCTGAAAAAAAGCAGTATGCTTCCCAAATCCCTTCACCTTAACTCAGCTGGCTAGGCATTTCACAGAGATTACTTAACTGTGTGTATGTGTTTGAGATGAGATTGTCACTTAATAATTAAGACTATTTACTGCAGTTAATGGGAAACAGTGTGTTTTAAAGCCCATGGAAATTTGATCTTTCATGAGCACTTGTTTTCAAATGACCCTGAAAGCACAATAACCTTGTAGTCAATATATGTATAATATATGAAGTTTAAATGTATTCTCTTCCAACTACAGTGAAACCAATTTACTTTGCAGTTTGGCATGTGAAAAAAAAAAAAAAAAAGATATTTAAAAAGGACATTATTTGTTTGAAGGATTTTCCCCAAATTTACCAGGTAACAGTGAAAGAAAGGGAAAAACTATTGCAAATGAAAATTATAGAATACTTGAGTGTAAAAAGCAAATTTCAAGAAACGTCCTAATTTTTCAGGACTTGGAAAGATCTTCTGGTCATGATTTCCATTCATAAATATTCAGGGCAGCAACTGTCTGCTCTTCAGTTTTCACTTTATCTTTTCTGTGCTGCTATCTTGACGAGCTAAAGGTATTATGATACAGCTGATCTGGGTAATCTCTTGCCGTATACTAAGGATAGTGTGTATGTCTGACCGGTATAGGCCAGCTCTCCTACCAAAGCAGCAGTCTCAGCCACAACAGGGCCTTGCCCTCAGTCCCCTGCTGTCATTGGAGGGGAAGTCACTGGGGGAACTGCGCTGGGACTAAAACTCTGGAAGAGAACAAGGGATAACTCCCGTGATGCTTGGTGCTCCCCGGGGCTTCACAAGAGCGTGTGTATATAATGCAGTGGGGGTGGGCATGTGGATGGGCAGAGTCAGGAGGAGCAGCTGAGGAAGGTGAGGCAGCCCATGTTCTTGTTGGTGTACGCTAGTGCAGTGTGGCTGCAGGTGGTGTGGGTAAAAGAAATTGTTGTTTCAGCTATAGCCTTGCAAAGGTTTCTTTCCTTATTCCAGTATTACTATTAGCGTAATCCCAAATGGATTCAGTCTGTCAGGTTAGGAAAAAAAAAAAAGGAATACTTAGGGTCAAGTATCACTTTTTGAATTTCCTCATTTTAAATACTGGACTTGAGCCAATCCTTCCCTAAAAGATTTGGAGAATAAAGCAAACATATGCTTCTCCTTTACCCTAGGAGAATTACTAATTTATCTACAAAAACCACCTACTCTCTTTTTTAGTTCTGTTATTCACTGGTCATGCTCAGTCACTTTCTGTTTTGCTGCCTTTCTTAGGCACTTCAGTAAGTCCCACGGAATATTTATGGAAAAGTTCTCACCAGAACCTGACTTGTAAAGCTCTTTGATAGCAAATATTTAGACCTATTTTATCATTTTAACATGATCCTAGCATTTTTCTGTATTTTCCTTTTATCTGTTAAAGTAACAGGATGGAGGTGACCATCGTGAGGAAACTTCAGTCTGATCTGACAATTAGGTTAGAATAAGGAATGTGGGAGAGGAGGGGATCACAAACAGTATTTGCTGCTTAGGACAGGGATGAGACAAAATGAAATATAATTTACTGAATATTTAATAGTCAAATACTCATTTGACAAGCACATAGTGAGAATAGAATTATTGTATGTGATGAATAAGGGAATTCTTTTGTAATGTTTTAATAAATGTCTTAGATCTGACTAATTACGTGTGTCATATTAACCCATCAGAAAGCACACAGTTAAATCAAAAGAAGTTTAAGAGGAAAAGGGGAGCAGTTAAAGACAGAATCACTGGGAAAATATCTGAAAAAACAGAACAGTGGAGGAGCTATTTTAGAAATACTTTCTGCTTGATAGCTCTACACCTGGTCTTTTAGTTTATAGTCTTTCCATGTCAATTATGCAGAATTACAGGTAACATTTTATTAGGCATGCTGGACTAATTAATAGGATTAAATTATAGAAAATAAGACTGGAAATCAGATGGATTGTTTTACACAAACATGTAGCGTAACAACATTTGTATAAACAGATTAACCTGGTACTCAGCCTGGTTCACATATATTCCAGGAAAGGGTTATTGCATTCTTAAAGGAAATATACATTTTAACACTTGGTTGTTCTGACACTTTGTGGTGTCTGTTATACGTGTGTGTTATATGCTCTGGGTGAATATATAACATTCTGTTCTGGAAAACCTGTTTTCTGAGTCATTAATCAGCCAGCATCTTCTGCTCCTGGAGAATCTCAGCTCTGCTGGTTGTCTTGTCTTCCACAGAGCTGGAAAACAGATGGAGCTCTAGTCAGGGAGTCTGCGCAGCTGAGAGTCCCACCCTTGAGACAGGTGAAGAATACTCAACCTGTCACTTGAAAAGAGGAAATAAAGGAGTACTAACATGAATCTTACCTGGTGGCGTGGAAAAGTACACTTGTATGCTATACAAGTCAGGTTTTACGTACTTAAGGGAGGAAAGCTTTGACAATTTGAGAAACTGCATTAATAAATATGCATACTAACATGCCAGGTGCACCAGCTCAAACACGTGAGAGAATTAATTGTCAAAAATGTGCAGAAGCACTCTAGATACTGGAAGAAACTTGCCTCTCCAGGATGTATGTTGTTGCCTTATACATGGACCATTGCAGCTGCCAGACAAATGACAGCATTTCAGCCTACAGTCAGTATGCAAAAGTCCCAGTAGCCAAAACTGACAGTGAAAGGAAGCAGAAAGTTATATCTTTCTGTTACCTTGCATGTTGTTTTAGATACAGCTCTTCATTGGCCTCCCTCTACCCTGGGCGTATTCAAATGACATCAAGTGTTTTGGCAGGGAATGCACTGACTGGTGTCTAGCACATACTCAGTAAGAGCTATTTTTTTTTCTGTTAAAACTACAGCCTGGAAATATGCGCTGCTGAGACATTTTGCTGTTTGAAAATGTTCCAGGAATTAGTTCCATGGCTGTAAATCAAGAATTATAATGTCATCGTAATAATGAAGAACTTTCTTTCAGTCCCAAATGTGAAAATTTGATGTTCAGCTGACATGAATAGGAGATAAGACAGAGGGGCATGTGAACCATTTGATAGCTTTCCCACTGCACGATACCAATATCACCACTGAGCTTTGGTTTCTGAATCTTTGTTTCACTCATGTTTACATGAAAATGCTAACTTGTATACAGTAGTTGAAGGCAGAAAAAGGATGTGAATTACTGCCTTTTTTTTTTGCCTATAGATGCTCATTTCTTAAACTGACTTGTGAAAAACTTTGTCTTAATTTTTTAACTTGTTTGCTTAACTCTGAAATTAGGCAGAGACAAGGAGAAGAGAAATTCATTACTTTGAGCTTTCACATGCCCAGATAATTGGAATTTCAGTGGCAAGCTCCACTTCAATTCTAGAATTGAAGGACATGCATTCTCTTTCCTGTCCCATTACACAATTCTGATATGGATTTATGACCAGATTCCCAAAGAGATTCTCTAATGGAAGTCAGAAATTTAAATAGTCAGAATGAGTCTGAGATGCAGAAAGCACTTGACTATTGCAGTGTCAAATGGTACCATTAACTTCCAGATGCATGGCATTCAACTGAAGTCCACAGCCCAGGGATTAATTCTGTATCCCAGAGTTGAAGATTGTTTCCTAAACACAGCACTGAGTAAGGAGAGCACCACCGAGTATGGAACCGCGGTGTGTGTGCACAAGCCTTGGCATCATTTTGTGTGCTAGGTATGAGGTTCTAGAGATGTGTATCAAAATGCATCACCCTCCAGGATGTTGGTGTCTTACTGAGCCCTGCCAGGAGGCCGTGCCTCTCTGTTCAGCAGTAACAGCGAGGCTGTGATTTGTCCTCACTTCAGCCATCTTGCAGAGCAGTGCTTTAATTGCCAGGCTGCAAAGAGGCCTTTCTGGGATCATGTTTTTAATTGCATTTGTTCCTATTTAAAAAGCACTAAGGTTGTTTTGGGCCAGATGGTGACAGAGGACAAGGGTAAGGAAGTACGGATGGCTCACTTTCAGGAGATCACTTGTTGTAGGCTCCTGGATAGTTTACATATTTAAAGAAACAGTTCCAGAGGGAAAGAAACCCCAGGCTCTCCTTCCTAATTGAATGTTTCCACCTGTCCTGATCTGCTGAGAAGTTACACATCCTTTGCTTTGCAGATGATTTTGTGGGGATGTGTGAATTCCCTCTGGAAATATAGGTGTGCAGTTTCTATGGGTGTTTGAAAGCTGGCTTCCTGAATGTAACAGCAGCATTCATTACCTTCCTCTCCCACTACACACACACAGACACATTCACACTCCCTGTCCAAGCCCTGCTTATATCCTCAGAATGCCTGATGAAGGGTTTAAAATGAAACAACAGTCACCCCAAGCCGTGAATTGTTCTTTAAGAAACCTCACAGGACTGAACTAATGGTATACAGATGGCAAAGTCATGGTTTATAGAACTCGATTGTGTTGATATGTGCAGTGGGTCTCAAACAGCTCAGCTGGCAGGAGTGGGTGCTTCAGCCATACACAAAACAGCAACCAAAGTACTTAGACTTTATAGCCAGGCCTGTATTACTTAATCTGAGCAGTGCCAGGGCAGAGGAGTGACATTTGCTCATCCTTACTGTCAGAAGAGTCCCTGCTACAGCTCTGGCTTGGGACGTTTGTAACCATGCCACTAATTCTCAAGTGCTACCTGGGAGCTCAGCACAATCTGGGGAGTTTTCTTGCATCTCTTTCTGAGGTGTTTTGCATGTGGCCACCCTGCTTTGGAGGCCTAGGGAGCTTCAGACCATGGCTACTGCTCTTCTGTGACAGCCAGCCTTAGGGCCAGAACATGGCCTTGAGCACATTTTGTTTCCTAGTCTGGTTTACTCATTTGTGTTGTCCACAGATAAGTTGCAACAAAGAAATAGGGGCTTTTTAGAACCTGCTTCTAAACCTTTCTGTTCTACCTAAAACTTGCCTCCAAATTCATTTTTAAAGCTATCAAGAAACAAAAATATACTGCTGTTATTTTCTGATCTAAATTCAGAAGCCAAGCTGGAGAGTTTACCAACTTCTTACCAGTTAAATTCAGTCAAGACTAATGATCTATGTGTCCCAAAAACATTTGTTTAAATTGTTGCCATAATTGTAGACAGAAAGCAATGCAAACTAAATGCAGTGAGAAGGCGGCATCTGTTACTGTTTTACAGCAGAGGTAACTCATGGGGCGTGGTGGTAAAGGATAATATGTTGGGAAGAAGATCATAGTGAGTAGCTAGAGTTAAGAGCTTTTTAAATCTTACTAGTCTGAATTTATTATGCTTCTGTGAGTGTCTAAAAGAATAATACACATGCTAAAAACAGCGAGCAAAAACTTGAAGCACCACTGACAACTTTTTTTAACTGAAGCTTAATTCTCAGCCCCACCTCCCCCTTATACCACATTTTGATGTGCCTGATATGCCTTCTATTACACAGAATTGTTTTATCACCCATATTTAATGGAGATTAAATAAGATTTAACTGTTATGATATACTAGATTTCAGTCTAGTTCCTTAGTAAATTCACCCCCATAAGAAATGTGATTTCCTTGAAGTAGAGAAAGCATGTCGTTTTGATTAAAATAAAAGAAAAAAGATTAAAACCCCAAACCATTTTGTGTTTACTTGAAAATTTGTCAGAGCATATTCTTTACTACTGGGCACTGATACATCTTACATGTTTAGAAACTGAGATATATCTCAGAAAATTTATTTGATAATTGCATTCCTCTACATTTTCTTTCAAGAATGTAATAAGAGCATATCAACTATACTGTGTCAAAACCCCCTCTAACCCATATAATACTGAAATCAGTGATGGCATTGATCTTTTGAAAAAGTGGAGACCAAAAAGAATTTGCTGCCGGGGGAAAAAAAGAAAAGAGAAACAAAAAAAAAGAAAAACAAGTCTTCAGTGATTTTTTGTCCAGCAGCAGCAGAGTAGGTACTTTAATAAAGAAAGCAGATGTCTAATTCTAGAACAGGGTCTATATTAAGACTCTTGCAGGAGGTAGGTATTTAAGATTAAATAGAGCATTACCATGAACTTTCCACTGGCAGGGTAAATAATTCTATTTATGTAAGCTTACACTCATCAAATTCTCAATGAAATTAATGAACATACTCAGTTCAAAAGGAAAACATTAGAGAAAGAGGGAAAGGGTTGAATCTAGTGTTTACACAAAGATACCTTTCTGTTCCCTTCATGTTCAGTCTACCACCCGTGCACAGGGAGTACTAGATTTGTCCTTCTGCTTCAGGTTGACTCCTCATAGATATTAGCAAGGAGTCATCCCATATCAAATGTAGTTCTTTCCCCGTTTTTCTTCATGTGAGATGTGTTGTGCTTTAATTTGGATATGATCTCTGGCTACATACCTTTACCAGAAAGGTACAGGTTCTTTTTATTATTTACCAGATATTTTATCTGTTATATGAAGATCTAAGTGCCTCTCCATTTTCCTATCCTGAGGGCTTGGAATAAGAGTTGGAGCATGGTTTCACTGGAGCCCATAGCACAATTGCTCAAAGCTTTATGCTCACTGTCACAGACAATAGCTCCCATGGTAGGGGGACAACAATCCCTTACATACAACAGCCTTGTGTTCACAGTTAAAAAGAATTTCAGCTCTCAGAAGAAACACATCTCAGGAAAGGCAAAGGATGTGAATTCAATATCAGCAAATGAATTTATATTAAGAATTGCACTCCACATCCCACTCAAAAAATCCATTAGGAATAGGGAAATGCCTATATACAAAAAGATAAAAGAAATGGTAGAAAAGATAAGGAAGAGAGAGAGATGTGCAGCCAAGAGACATGCATGAAAAACAAACCATATCTTATGGAGTACAAAATAAAAAAAATAATATACTCAACAAGTTCAGAATAGTAAAGTAGTGCCTGCTACTCTGCTGCTTTTTGGTTACTTGCACTCACACAAGAAACTATAAAAAGTAAGAATAAGTCCATTACACCAGTGTTATGTTAAGACGATGAGACTAGCATTTCAGATTTACTGTTGATCTATGACTTTCATATTTAATCTATGGGACTCAAATGATGTTTATACCTGCCTACTGATGTCCTTCCACCTCCTGTAATTGCTGATTTATAGACCCTGGCAAAACAAAAGTGCAATGAATTATTGAATGTTTTATCATGACATAATGTAATAACTTTGCTATGCAGTATATGTTTGTTTAATAGAGGATGTCCTTTATAGTTCACTTGTAAAATCAAGAAATCTATGTTTTTGTGTTTGGGTTTTATATTAGTATGGAGTGTATAAGGGTCTTTCCCCTAGTTTCTGCCCCTCACAGAAGTATGATGCAGAATTGTATTTTTCACATGCTGTAGGACATCAGGATCCATTTTGTCCTTTACATTTTATTGAAGACTGTGAATCTCCAGAACGTGGCAGAAAATTGTAGCAGAGGCTTTGCCTACCTTTACTTTGCTGAAGGTGTAAAATGGTAATGAAAATTTATATTCTATGTTTTGCTTGACTTACCTTTTGAGTTCCCTACAGACTCAAGATAAGTTGATAAAGGGCTTTCTCTGTTCCAGTCAACAGCTTGGGAAAATGGGAAAGAAGGGGGAGAGGGTTAAACTGATACAAGGAAATGTTGTTTAGAGCTACTTTCCTTTTAAAATCTGTGGGTATCTGCCTGAGAAAACTTTTGCGGTCAAGTGCAGCCAGATAAAAATCAGTCACAAAGGGAATTTATCATTTATTTTAGCTTGGCTGAATGACGATTTCTTAGTATCACAGTTACTTTTTTCATAATGTATCTCTTCACTGTGAGAAGCAGATATTCTCCCTCTGGTATAAAACTGATAGGCAATAAATCTATTTAATATCTAGTAGTTCCGTGGGACTCTAGCTGAGAATTTTGCCAATACAAATGATGCTCCAGATTACATTGTATGTTTGCTCATACTCGCTGGAACATCAAATTTCAGTGGCAACCATCTTTTATTATACACACCATTGGATGAAAACAGAAACGGAAAATATGATTCAGTGCAAATATAGTGGATCTTTTGCACAGCATTTTCTCCCTATTTATTTAATATTTTATCTTTCTTCTCTCACTATGAACAACAGTTACTATCCACTAAAATAAGATATTTCTTTCTAGCATTATTTTAATTTCAGCTTTATATTTGTATTATACACACAAATGCTGGCACTTATTTTTCTTTCCCCTTTTTCCTCTCATGTAAAATTGTTTTTCAATCTGTTTTTGCAAGTGGGCTCTGATACTATACATCTATGAATTAAAGGCTTGTTTTGTAAAAGGCAGCTTGAAGGTACAGAGCTAGAGTCCTCTCCAGTTAGAAGAAATGCCAGTCTTTTAAATTATTCTAGGGGGCTATGGAGAAATTAAAATTAATAAAATTTATTTGACTATAGTTTTCTTTCCATTTAGAATTAGTACTATAGAAGCAAGTGTCTATCCTGCATTGTAAGGGTATTTAACATGAACAAAACCGATACAAACACTCATACCCTGTTATCCTGAATGCAGCAATGCAAAATCAGCTTAGCAAGAAATTTTGCAGTGATAGACTAACATTTTTGAGATCTGGATTCTTTTCTTTGTTCAGCCATTGTGGTAATTTGTGACTGGGTAAGGCACTTTTTAACTTAGGTTTCTTCTTGTATTGGGTTTACTTGGCAAGGCTTTGGTAGCTGCAGCATAGAGGTTCTGTGGGCTGTAGGGGTGGCTTCTTGTGAGAAGACAGCATGTTAGTTGGAGCCAGTGCCAGCTGGCTCCAAAATGGCCCCACTGATGGCCAAAACTGGGCCCATAAGCATTGTTGGTGGCAGCTCTGTGATAGCATTTAAGAAGTGGTAAAAACCACAGCAACTGTGAAAGAAGAGTGAGAAAATGTGAGTGAACCCTGCAGACACCAAAGTCAGTGAAGAAGGAAAGGGAGGAGGTGTTCTAGCCACCAGAGCAGAGATTCCCTTGCAGTCCTCACAGAAGACCATGGTGAAGCAGATTGTCCTGCAGCCCGTGGAGGACCATGGTGGAGCAGACATCCACATTGCAGCCTGTGGAAGACCCCAACCTGGAGCAAGTGGATGTACCCTGAAGGAAGCTGAGATCCTGTGGAGAGCCTATACCGGAAGAGGTTCCTGGCAGGAACTGTGGCTGTGGAAAATTGCTTATGCAGAGGTGAGTTTTCTGGCAGGATCTGCATCCCTGTGGGTGATCTACAATGGACCAGTTCATTCCTGAAGGACTGCACATTGTGGAAAGGACCCTTGTTGGAGAAGTTAATGAAAGACTGTCTCCTGTGGATGGGACCTCACGCTCAAGTAGGGGAAGAACAGGAGGAGGAAGAAGCATCAGAGACAAATTGTTATGGATTCACCACAACACCTATTCCTCCTTGTCCCTGAACTGCTTTGGTGGGTTTAGTTTTGTTCTTTTTTGTCACTATCCTACTCTGTTATTAATTGGCTATTGCCAATTAAATTACTTGCCCTAAGTTGCTTTGCTTTATCCACGATGGTAATTTGTGAGCTAACTCCCTGTCCTTGGCACACAGGCTTGTCTTCATATTTTCTCTCCCTGTTCTGTTGAGGAGGGGGAGTGATAGAACAGCCAGTGGGCACTGCCTGGCTAGCCAGGGTTAACCTACCACACCGCTTTAGTAATTTTTTAAATAAATACTCCAAGTGCTTTTGTGGCTGTTCAGTCAAGTAGCCAAGTAGCATGGTATCTTTTTTTATGCCTCAGCCTGATCAGAAATGCTTGTGTAAACTTTCTGCCATTTACTTTCTCTGAAAGACCTAATCAGGGAAATATGACTGTTTTTTATTCACGTAATTTTTTCTGAGTCTTCCACTGAATTTCCTTTTATTAACTTTATTATTGCAGTGCTCAGTTTTGCACTCAGCATTCACTTGTAGCTGAAGAAGATTGTGCTTGTAAATTACTTCAATAGCTAAAAGAAGCAAATAATTTCATAATAGAAGTCAAAATTTGGCAAGATGTAGTATTTTGAAGATTTCAATTCCTAAACTGTCACGCACTTCCTTTCTTTTACATTGCAGGAGAGAAATCACACTTCTTACATTAAACTGTCACCGTCTTCTCATAAATACACTGGTCTTACATGTTGTAAAACTTTGGTGGGCCAGGGGAGCAATTTTCAATGGGTTGCCCCTCTATGGTCAGTTTTGGTAATTATTGAAAGAATAATGTGAATGGCAGAAGGTTTTCTTACATACAGAAAATTAAAATTCTTAGTTCACATTCAAGTTAAGACAATCTGCTATTTCATCTCATTTTACTGAAATTCGGCTTAAAAATTCTGGGCTATGATTTTTGATTCCTTTTTTAGGAAATGAACACTATGCTTGATTGGCCAGATCGTATCAGGTCTGCCAAAGCAGTTGTAAACTCAGGTCAGGAACAGCACTTGAAGAAAACAAAATGAAAGACCAAGATTTAGGAACAATTCTGCCTCCCCTACATATGGCAATTTCAGCTGTTTCTTTACTCGGTTTTATTTTTTTTAATACATCTAAAGGCTGCAGGGAACAATTATGATCATCCTGACTGAACTCCTGCATAACCCAAACTACAGAATTTCACCCAGGGACTCTTGCACATAACGTAACAGCTTGTGATTGAATTACTAGAGCATGCTGAATTGCTGAAAGTCCTTACATGGAAACAACTTGTTTGTTCTTTAGAAGTTCACTCTCTATTGCTCTACCAGTGTTAGATTTGTGGTATCATAATGGTCTTTAGCAGCGGTTGCTGTGATGTTGCCATTAGATGGTTACAATTTTAGGTGAGCTGTGAGAAAGCAAATAGATGTTGATTTGAGCCCCAGCCAGTCATAGCTGAGCCCGAGATTTGAAAAACTTCCAAAGCCACTTCTTGTATCCTATTACTTTCAAACAAAAATAGTTTATGTGGTCAAATGAAGTTCCGATGTCTTCTTTTGAAGGGGTAAGGATGAAGAAGGCTCATCTGTGAGAATGCTCTGCTGTGCGAAGTGCTCAAAGGGCATTGCAGAACACTCCTTTTTTTCAGACAAGAGGTGAGCATCTTAGAGATTATTTTCTGCAGAGAGGGCAGACTACCTCTAGAGAGCACCCCATTAGGTATTCTCACAGAGTGAAGAGTAAGAGGAATATTTTGCACAGAATTCATCTGTTTACTCAATATTTTTTTCTTTTCTCTCCTTAAGATAGGCCTATTTCCTGTAATTGCTTTTGAAGTAAATACTGCCTAAATGGGGAAAAAAAAGGCTATTATGATCCACTGGTACTGGCAATTTTTGCTCAACTCTTTTTGCTACAAAAATGTAACAGTAACTGGGCCATTTTATAACTGATTTGCAGGAATCCTCTCTGTCCAGTTATCAGAGAGCATCTGTGCCAAAACCCTGGAATATATAACATAAAATAAGGACTGGGCAAACATAGTGTATTGTAATCCACAAAAGGATTTATATTGACTTTGGCCAGCAATATATCAGAATGGAAATGTGACAGTAGTAAACTAGCCAAACAGGCATATCAGTTCAGTTAGAGACCGGGCCATGTCCCAGATCCTGTGAGGTGCTGAAACCTGGTAATGTACTGTATTCCTGAGAACAAAAAGACTAGGACTTGAGGAAAACTACATGGGAGAGAGCAATATAGTTTCTGCACTTTGTCATTAACATAGTCTATGCATGGCTTAGGCTCTTTTGACTTTTCTTTGACTATTCAAGCAGTGCTTATTTCTGCTGTCAAAATTAAGTAGATATCCAAGCGCTTTGCTGCAGTTTAGTTGAACTGTTTAGTGGAGGCAGCTAATTAATTCTTTCCCAGTGGTTTCATTAAGCCTCTATAGTTATTCTGTGAGTTATTTTGTTTAAGTGAGTTTGTTAGTAGGCTATTCTCTTATCTGCAAAACAAAGGTGCAAATAGGAATTTATTCTAAAAGACTGTGGGAAACTGTAGGCATGTATTTGAATGCATACTGAGGGTGTGCTTTTGTATGTGTAAACCGATACACGGAAGGGATATGACAAATAAGCAACTACGTATGTATGCTATATGCTGAAAAACATTGATTAAATCTCTCAGGAATGTATTCCAAGGATGAAATGTTTAGGATTAAGTCTTTAGGCTGTGGAGGTAATTTCACACAACTCAAATCACTGATGGTTAATGATCCAGACATCTTTCAGTGTCAGTGGAGAGAGATATACTGGTCTAACAAAGACCAGGGAACTAGAATAGACCACTACCTTTTAGGTGGCCAAAATTAGGTAAAACAGACTTTATCATTTCAGTCTAGGTAATCCTTAAAATACTACCCATTTGTGTCTAATGCACTCCATGCTAGCTATAAAGTGTACTGAGGATAGCATTTCACAAGCTTTCCATTGTTCATCATTTCAAATATCATTCTGTAAAATGGATATGACATTAGTTGGGATAAAATGCTTATTTTACTGACATATGGGACATGCAATTGTGGCTTTGAATAAGACTTTCTTACAGCTCTGATATCTATTTCACTGTCTAACTCCTGTCACCTAGTATTCTTAACAGTTTTTTTGACATCAACCCCCAGTTTCTCAGAAGTTTAGAAATGGTGTTTCAATTTAAAGCAGAGTAACTGGATAGTAACACTGATGTATGCTGAATAGAAGGTATAAAAATACTGAATCTGGTTTTAATTGGAAGTGAGCTAATTATTCTGGATTGGAGCCTGCTCATTTTGAAAGTACTGTTAATGGTTTTAAAAAGAGTTCTATGGAGAATAAATGTTATGAGGTTTCTTTTTTTCCCCCAGAGTTTTACTTTATAGTTTGAGATCTGAATCTGCCCACTTTGTCAATAAAATCCTTAGAAATCCATAAGCTGATAGTGCAATAAGCAAGGTCCAGCATGTAGAAATATGTTAAGAAGCTGTAAATACATTTCTACTATTGCTGCATTTATTTTTTTTTTCACTTGATGTGTCATTCTATAGCAGATTTTATAGAGCATGAGGTGAATTGATATAATTATCTTGGTTTCCTGCCATCTTTCCCATAGGTCAAGCCAATTAAAAGACAACTGAGGGAGACAGTACTCCAAACTGTAGCATATGGCACCATGGCATAAACCACACAGTAGATAGAAAACAAATTGGCTGGGATTTTAGCTTTGAAATTTAATTGAATATAAACTATGTTTGACTCTGAATCACCTTGAAATTTCCTTCTTTCTCTTGGCTTCTAATTTTCATCAAGAATCAGAGCACTATTCTGTTCTTGGGTCATGTAATGGCATTTTGTTTGCCTTTGAATCAGTTCCCTGCTGCAGCTATTTCACTGCTCAACATTTTTATTTGGTTGTAAGTAGAGTAATTTGAAAGACAGAATTTCTGATTTGTAAAGTATTTATAAATTCTAAAATTAGTTTTACTGCAGAGAGCAAACCTTCCTCTCACTCCACTAACAAAGCAAATAAAATGTGTAGTTTTCTAATTCTTTTTTCTGTGTAGAAAATTGTAAGGTTAGGAATAAATGAAACTTTTTTTTTTTTTTTATCTTCAAGTCAAGTTTCAGAGCACCCAATCTGAGTTTGAGCTCTAGAGACGGGGAACCTGATTTCCCTAGGAGGGGTCCTGTAGCAGTCTGCAAAAAAATGGGTTTTCTGGGAAGTTTCTATCAATGCTTTTATTACCAGGTGTGTGCGCGCAGGATATTTCTCAGTACTGACACCCTGTCCTCTGTGTCTGTAAGCTCCTAGTGGGTTCCTCGGAATGACTTTAGCATATGCCCACCAGCACTTCACAGCCAGTCCCTGAGCGAGACTCAAAAGTTGGAATGACTTAGGAGAGATTCCCCCTACACAATTTGGATGTAGTCACTGTCTTCTGGAAGCAGAAGCTTGCTAGTGAAAGGAAGGCTGTTGCACAGAGTATTTGGAAAAACACTCTGGGTTTTTTTCATTCTATTTAGATTAAATCTTTTCAGGTAAAATCTGGTTTTTTGTGGGTACAACTTAGTAATAGACCCTTCATGTCAGCATGGGCCTTAAGTGTTTCCATTGGATTACAAAAGGGCTCTAAATACAGGTACAGAGTATATGGTTGCTCAGAAGAGGTAAAGTTCACTCCTTATTGTTTTGGGATTCTTTCCCATACAGGATTTTTTGAGTTCTTGTGATAATCTTTGGTATATTGTAGTTCAGACAAGGTAACATTTTTTTTCTCGTAACTACTTCAAATCTAAACCTACCTTAAGCGTGGTTTTATAGATGCTGAGTCTGACTTTCTGTTGTTCCATTAAGCACCAGCATAATTCATTTTTTCATAGACAATGGAAATATATGGAGTGGAAGTGCAGTTGTATGCAATCACAGTAATGTAGCTGCTTTGTAAATATAGTCACATCACACATTTGGAGGACAGGGAAACAAAACCAAAATCCAGAATAAAACTCTTTTTTCTGGAATCAAATACTGAATAAATTAATGTCAGTATATGCTATTCACTATGATCCTTGAATGTACATTGTGATACTCTCTGATGAGCATGAGAGAGCAAAGCATGTCTGCTTAATTTTTAATCTCATCTACGGGTTAGTCCTTGTAAAATAATTATTATCAAATCAAATTCTCTGAAAGAATGAACTTGTCAAACTCACATACTTTATCTGCTATGGCAACTGATGTCAGTATGAAAATGCCATGCCAGCAGTGCTTAAGCTAAGAGTTTGTCAGTTGCCCCATGATAAACTCTAGCATTTGAAGGATTTTTTTCAACCCAGTTCATCAAATCACACAGGTCTGACATTCAATATGTAGTCCTCAGGGTTTCGAATGTCCTTTTGCTCTTGATTTATGCTAGCAATAGAATACTCGAAAGAATGAAGGCTAAGTATCATCACAGTGGCTAAGTCAATTTGATTAAATAGATTCCAGGAATTAGCTGTGGACAGATGCAGTTTGGATGACTAAAGTTGGCAATAAAAGAAAGCTTGAACTTTGTACTGGTGCAGGAGAGCAGGGGAAAGAGGGGAGCAGCTTTTACCCCAAATTTCTTTGCTCTGAAGGCAAGGTGGATCTTCAACATGGTTCTTGGTATTTGGAGACCAGGCTCAGGGACTCATCTTACTTCACTTTAGAGGTCTTCCATGTGGATGGCTACACGTGAGCTCATCACCTCAGGCATGGACCTTTCCAGGGTTTGATTCTCTTATGCTTTCTTTATAAGTAAGGTAAATCACACTTTCTAGTACTTCTGTATGTTCACTGACAACACAGACACTTGATAGAAAACAAAAATGTTTATGTCCATGTTGCACATGCCTGTGAATGAGCAGCTGAATCCCACTCTCCACTCCGGACAACTGAGCAGGGAAGGAGCAGAGAAAGAAAAGTATTAAAGTTGGCAGGGAAAGCAGAGAACTTTGCTGTAGGTAGAACAAGCAGTAATTCATAGAAATGGATCTGAAAGTCTCCTGTATTGGCACAAGCACATGACATTATATTCAAGATCACATGGAGATTGATCACAATCAAGTGCTTAGCAAGGGAAATGTCTTTTTTTTATATTTTTCCGTTCTATCTTAAATGTACTAATTATTTCCATTCTCTCTCAGTCACTGACTTAAGTTGTAGCAATCATAAGATTTTATGCAGGAAATTGCATAAGTCATTTTCTTATGTCTTTAGACATATTTTTCTATGCTAAAAACTCCATTTATTTAACTTACAGCAGTATTGTTTCCCTGTATATAAAGCATTCTGGGAACACTGTTCTCAGAAGTATTCAATCAGATTTGTCATCCTAGTGCTTTACATATCCTGGTATCTAAAGAGCCCTGTTTAAATCCTTCTAGGATTTTCTTAAGTGGAAAAATACACACACACACACACACACGCATATATAAAACTAATTACCATGGGCATTTTTTTTTTCTTTGAAATAAAAGCTCTTCCCTTACTCTCTATCTCATGCTGGATTTAATATCTTCTGCTGCCTTGTCTTGCTTTATAACAGTGAGGAAACAATTTATTTGTTGCCACACGATGCAACTAAATTATAAGACAAAGGGTCTGTGAAGCAAATATTTTCCAAGCAAAAAATTTATTCTCCCAAAAATCAGGGGAGAGGAAGTATGGTGTATTATCATCACCTTTCCAAACTCTCCTCCTCTCCCTTCCTACGCCACATTCTCTCAAGGTTATTTTAATATAATACAGAGCTCCACTTCTCTGGAAAAGGGATGTTATCTTCTCGTTTAAAATAAAGAGCTGTACTTCAAAATTGTTTCCCCCTCATCGCTTAAAACTACCGCAAATGCTTGCACAGCATACACTAGAGGGCAATAGTGAGCTATAAATATTTTCCAGCTTACCCTTGGCATTTACATTACAGTACCTCTCAGGCACTTTAGGGTCCTCTTCACCCCTAAATACAGGCCGATCTCACATAAAATCTTTTGCACAACAGAATCAAATGCAATGAAGTCCTTTTTCCATTGTTCTTAGGATTTGGTGTATTTTTAACATATAGATGAAATTGGTGACTTCCATTACTCCAGAAGGTTGCTCACTGATAGTCTGTACAAACCCAACATTCAGGCTTTCCTGCAGTGCTAATATACCTTTCTCTCACTCTGCACTCAGTCTGCTCTTTTGTCTTGCCAGCATTGGTAATATCAAACAAGAGTGAGCAAGTATGTGGGTTTACAGAATTTGCTTTGGAATTCTTTTTAAAGGCAATTTAAATCCTTTCCTTCAGAGATCAAGGGCTAGTATGTGCAAATCTCATACCTTGTTTCCGTATGTATACCTTGTTTCTCAATGTAATGCAGGTGCAATACAATGAAATACAAGTGGCAGAAAAGGTGAAAAGAAGTAAAAAATATTTCAGGGAAAATATAAGGGCAGAATTTACATTTCTTCCTTAAAATTGTGACATGGTTTCCTAAATAACGTATATTTTCCTTAGAATTTTTAAGAAAACTAAGCATCACTTCCTGTGTTTATAATTGCTCTGTGGCTTGAATTGAATGACATTTCCAAAACTAAGAAGTTCACCTATCCCAGCTTTCTAAGTTTTGTACTATTAACAGGGGACTGCAAGTAGAAGCAACCCCTTTATTCCTTTGACCTCTACCTCTTGTCATATGGATTTTTTTCTGCTTAAGCTGGCTGTTGGAATTAAGTTTTGCTGACAGACTCAGGATGGAGGAATTTTTTTTTTTCCCCATCAGCTGCCAGTTCATTTTGCATGCGTGTAGAGATTTGGAGAACAAGTCATTATGACCTTATATATGTGTAGTACATCATTAAGTGCAAATGAGAAGTGATCTCCCTGAGACAGGAATATACAGGTAATATTTAAGAAGTGCCTGAGATATCCTTTTTCCCTAAGCTTTCCTTTGGCACTAGTAAATGTTTGGGGTTTTTTTGTGTGTTTGTTTAGTTTTTTTTTAAAAAACATAATTGGTGGTATTGCACTTCAAAGGAATTTGTAAAGGGATCTCCAAATAGCACTGAAACACTGTCCCCAAACAAGAGACCAGGATGTGTGACCTGATGGTAGCTACTTTTGTTATTTGCTGAACTTCAGTTCCTACAAATGCCTGCCTGATTGTCCTTTACTTGGACCTATTAGTGGGACCACAGTTGTTAGTGAGAAGCCCTCAGGTTGTGAGCCTGTGACAAGATGTGGGCCCAAGACGACTCATCTCTTTTGCCCTTAATTTTTGTGGTGGAAGACAGGAGCTCTGAACTTGTTGCATAATTGACTTTTATATTTAATAGACTGCATTCCATTACATCAGTCTGCCCCTCGGGCCCTGCTGAAGTCCTGATTGATTTCTAATAGCTTTTAATGTTAATACCGTAGCCTGCTGCTATTTTTCAGTGTATTTGATTGGTGTTTTTCTCTATTGGCTTCCTAACACATACCCAGATAGTGAAATAGTTTGAGTGTTTCTGATTGAGAAACATTGTGGGGAGGGAGAGAAACACCCAATATTGTTTTTTCATCACTTTTAATTGGAAATGCCACCAGAAAACATTCTCATAAAGCTGCCTAGCATAAGTCAGCAGTCCTGGGGACTAGGGACTAAGCCCTAGAATCTTGTTAGTGGACTCAGAGGACAAAGCAGTTAAGACTGTGTCCATAAAAGTCTGCTTTTACTGTTGCTATTTTTCACACATTTAGGAAATCTTTGAAAAACATCTGCGGTACACATAACTTCGAATAAAGCTGCACCTGAGACTAAAAGACTATTATAGCTGCCCCTGAAATGTCTGCCTACCTGGCCATGCAGATGAGGCATGTACCTCACGGTCAGTTGGTGTTCACCCACAGATACCCAGGTGTTCTGTCCCTACTTGGACATCTCCCACCCTGCAGAAAGTATTAACTTCACATATAATGTCCAGGAGCTTAAAAAAGTTGCAAGGCTGATGTATTTGTCCAGTACAGAGGGAGCTTGCTAAATGCCACGTGTCCTGTCAAGAAGATAGCAGCAAACCAAGCGGATAGGCTCAGACTTGGCCTGAGTACTGCTGGCTGATGACTCTCTCCTTCCACACCCTGACACAAGTCCAAAACGATCTGTGGACTTTGGGCTGATAAACTGGCTTTTCATATAGACCAGTGCTTTTCCGATGCTGGCAGAAGTGAGGAGCAGATGTCCATGAAGCAGCTGGCAAAGCTGCCTCGAGCTGCTCCTATCCAGACTGATGCCAGACTGCCCCATGGCAACGTTTGTGGAGGATGCTCTGTTCTTCAGTGAGGGTCACCCAGCTGCAGCCTCCCACTTGTATCGGCTCCATCCTGGCTCCTGTTCCAGGCCTGGCATCTCTGCTGGAGCCAGGTCTGCCTGCTCTCCCTGGGTAGCTCTCAGCTGCCAGCTGGAGAAAGGTGCTGAGCAAGGTGGGGGTCAGGCACAGCTTCCTCAGCAGGTCAGGCAGGCCAGCAGCTCTCCCCTCAGACTGCTGCAATTACCAGTTGTCTCTGCCCCAATTAGAAAATACAACAGCTTTCCTCAGTCTGGGCTTCGTCCCACAGTTCCCACACTTATCTTCCCTTAGCAACTGGTTTTCCTTCTGCTGATGGCACAGTCTCCAGTGAAATCTGTCTCCTCTCATTACTACCAAGGAAAACTCTGAAAACCTCAGCGACTCATGCCTAGCTCGGTGGATAGATTTTCTGCTTTCTGTTTTCAAAACACAGTAAAATAATAATTATCCCTTACTGCTCTCTTTGTGGTTCTTAAATAATACTGCCCTCATTTAGGGAAAAATGGCATCTGTGAAATCCAAACCACATAGTGAGTCAGTGTCAGAGCCAGCGTTTCAGACTTGGGAGTTCTTGGCTTTTGGCCTTGGGCTCAGTCCATCAGGCCATTTAACCTCTTTAGGAATCAGAAAACTACTACTTAAGAAACAGATATAATGAGATGCATCAGCTCTTCAAGAGGGGAATCAGTACAAGTCTCTGAGAAACAACACAATCTCTTCTGTAGCTGTAAAAATAAAATATCCAGAGAGTTACCCATCTGCACAGGGTTGGATTCACTATGGAGTTGGTAAGTGATGATACTGCCAGTTAGTATAGTTTCAAGCAAACTGTTCATTAAGTTTTTGGCTGCATTTTCTCTGCATTCCTGTGCCTGTTTTCACATATTCTTATGAAAACTTGTGCCATAGTTTTATGCAGCCATATGCAAAATACCACTGCATGACCTTAAGCCAGCTGACAGATGCCATATTTATGACAATACAACATTTTTAATGGAGATCAGATACTACAGTGGGAGAATCCTCCAAATATGGTACAATTTGCCATTCTTCAAAACAAGCAATAAAGCGCATGCTAGCATTTTCTATACAATAGCGCAGCCGTTGCTTACTGAATTGTCTTGGGATAGTGATAAAAAAACCCAAAAAAACCTCAACTCAAGCCTCATTTTACTGCAACCTTACACATGAGATTTTAAGCCCACCACAGTCAGTAAACTTGATTTTGAATCTTCGATGATGCACATAAATCAGCCTCCTTCTGAAAGCAAAGACTAAAAGGAAAGATGGAAGCAGCAGGTTATATAGATCATGAGCTATTTTTCACTTTAAGCAGCTGTTTAATTTCACTGGTAGCATGTTCTTCTGATAGAGAAGAGTAATCCAAACTAATGTACAGTTTCAAAAGAACTAAAAAGCTTAATACAAGCTGCCTGAAAAGTATTCAAGCATAAGCAGAATAGTGTTACTAAGCTCATAAATTTACCATCAGCAGCATGGTCTTCCTTACGATGACAAATTAGCCTTTAAAAATCACACAATCAGAGGCATATCACCGGAAACTGGGCAAAGGTCAACAAGCTTTGAGTGGGAATCCTACTGTGCTCCTCAATGCATGGGATCATTTTCTCAGTGACTGTGCTGTAGTATTGGCTGTTTGAAAGGATTATCTGTTGCTGATGGGTGTGTGTGATGGTAGGTGTGTGCATTGTGTGTGACAGAAGACTTGAGTGTTGCAAACTGTGCATGGATTAAACTTCAGATGCATTCAATTTAATGCTTTCATTTCTTGGAGAACACATCCTTAACCTTTGTAGCAGTGGCCAGCTACAGTTCTACAGAAAGAACCATTTTACAGGCACAGGAATAAAAATGAAACAATGCAAGTGACTTTTTCCTCTCTCTTCTCTGAAGACAGGTTTGTGTCCTGGGAGGGTTTGAAAGCCAAGCTTTAGGAGCACAGATGTGCAATATCTTTTGTGAAATGTGTGTATGTTCTTCCTATGTATCACTGAGCGTGAAAGGGATGTTTTGTTCTTTCATCCATGCATCACTTGTCACCACTTAAATACAAATTGCAAACATTTTTGAATGCAAATGCATGCCCAGGAGCATTTCCCATTCTTCAGAGTTCAAGATGCCTGTTGTAAATCAACCCAAAGTTCATTCTTTCAATTGACGGGATTTTTCTTTTTCTATTTCAGGAAATATAGATGGTATTCATCACCAAACAGCAAGTCAGGAACTCTGCGAACAAAGTTTTTTATAACAATCTAAATAACTGAATCTTCTTATTTGAGTAATTTGTAACTTGATGGGGATATGTGCTCACAAACTGGCTAAAATGCTTTAGGTTACAACATGGTCTTAAGCATGACTTTGCTGGACATCTTTACTGGACGTTGGGAAAACATTTTATATTTTTTTCATATATCATATGAAATCACACATATATTTGTGTAAATACATAAGCATGTGTGTGCCTTTGTGTTTGTATTCTTAACCATCCAGAATTGTTACTAAAGGTGAAGATCCAGACCCTCCCAAATGCCTGGTTGCTGTTTGGTTTGTTATGGATTGATGCCTGTTATAAGTCCTGCCCCACATTAGAATACTTTGGGTGTGATAAAGAAGTACATGTTTCAGCTAACAACTGTTAAATTGTGGTGTAATATCCCTCTCTCTCTATTATCTTTTGATTGGGGGTTAAGTGGTATCATCAGGGAAGGCTGGAAGCAATGGGGTAAAGCAGGTACAGCCATTTCAGAGGGGTAAAGAATCTCCAGTTCAATTGACATTGCCCCTGTATGCCTGTACCTTCCAAAGTACATTTACTCTATACATTTAACAGTGTAGATGTAGCAAAATCATCATGTTGGTGTGCCAAGTTTGGGGGTACAACAATGTAATCTCTATGCTACCAGTAGAACCTCTGTGCTATTCCTCTAAAATTTGACTCTAAAATTTGACTCTTGAGTGTCTGCACTAATGGAGCTGCTCAGATGGTGATGTTTTGATACAATATTTCATATTGCATCTATTTCTTAAGAACACAGTCTTGTCATCACTTTCCATGAAACATCTTGTTTCGATTTATTGGTTCCAGTAATTATAACTGGTGTCTGGGTGTCTGAATACTAAATCCGATTCTTATTTAGTACTCAACAAGAAGGAAGGAGGCTCTTTCAGTCCTTGTGTTTCCACAGTTTGTGTGAGGACAGATAGCACTGACAGCAAATAACTTTAACCACTCTTTATCAAACCTATATTAACTATTGCCCAAGGAAGACACAATCATAAAATATCCTGAGTTGGAAGGAACCCACAGGGATCATTGAGTCCAACTCCTGACTCCACACAGGGCAACCTAAATCTTAAACCATATATCTTGAACACTGACAGGCTTGGGTCCATGACCATTCCCCTGGGGTTAGTTAGTCAGACCGAACTATTGTCACAAGGCCAGTGCAAACACACATTGGAGCTGTGCCACAAAAATCAATGTTTATGCGAGTGTGAAAGTATAACCTCTGAACTCACTGACAGTCACTTCTCCTTACTTTCAAACCAAGAGGGAGTGATTGGAAAATGTTCACTTGCCATGTTTGAAATTAGGCTGTAGGTACAACATACTGGTGTAGTAGCTGAGTCTTAACAGCATTACCAGGTTAGCAATATTTTGAGAAGGTTCTGAAACTGAGAAAAAATTACCTGTAGAGATATGTAGAACAAATATATTTCCACGACGATAAATGCTATGTGATGTGATTATTGAAGGGAGACAGTGCACCATCAACATATTCAGAAAAAAAGGTAGGAATTCATACTAAGAACAGGGCACATTTTCAGTAGCATAGGTGTATGTGTGAACATTTATTGAGACTCTAAGAAGAAGAAATGAGGGGCTGCGTGGGAGATATGGAGCACTCTGTAAAAGAAGTTGGACTGCAGTTTGGCCATGGTCTCTACTCTTACTCTGCTGGGACTTACTGAAGGTCTATGGCACAGGATACTGGGAAAATTTTTGTACTGAGCGCTTACAAATATAAGTTGTACACCAATCCAGGCACAGAGCTGTAATTGCTGGACTGTCTGGATCAAAACAGAAATGTAACCTGAAAACGATGGAAAGATAGTATCTTTGCAGGGGGGAAAAGGTCCTCTGAGTCCAGATTTCAGTGCAATTGTCTTGACTAAAGTTGTTCTGCCAAGGAAAAAGACTGCATGTGAATAATGCTGGATGGAGTGTTTGAACTGTTCTCATCCTGACTGTTACGAATGTCTCTTTTATTAAATATTCACACCTGTACATGCACATCTCCAGATCCCCCAGGTGCATGTTCTGTGAGATAGCACTGTTACGCAGATTAAAAAAAGGTCATGAGGAGAAAACTCCACAGGTCAATGTTTTTGTTCTCTTTTTCTTTTCTTTTCTTTGTGTATTTTGGAGGGCAGTAGGATTTCAGTTACAATGTTTCTAAGTTTAATAATCTCTCTGTGGACTATATATCTGTTATCTGCATAGCTCACTAGAAAAAACCCACACCTTATCTCTTCTAGTATACTGCCCTGTAGTACTCAAAATTGCACATAAGGAGTGGAAGGGTTAAATACTTCCTGAAGAAGGAGTAATATTTACACTCCGGGAAGATTTTCCTGACCTATTTTATTCTAGCACTGATGAGATCGTTTGGCGAAGAGGTCAGCGTTATCAGGCCCTTTCTTTGCATATTTCATTTAGAATGTAAACATGGTATTTGTGGTCTGCAATGCGCAGAGATAATTTTGCAGAGTGGACTGTGTGAAAAGAACATGAGGAATATGTACTAAGGGGGTCAAGAACAATTTGTCTATGGAAGCATAATTTTTTTGTTTAGGTTGGTTTTTACAATTGTGTAATATGTTGACAGAAATATTATAACTTGGTGTGAACTTAAAATATATTTTGTATTGGCTCAGCAGTTGTTATTGATCTTAAGTAGTTTTATGTCATTAATGAACATTGCTAGTTATAACACAAAGATCTGTCCTTCACTTTTGTGTTAGGCTTCTTTACTTTTCTCTCCATGTATTCACCCTTTCTAACCATTTATGTATTTTTAAGAGGGGATTGCAAAAAATATTTTAATAAACAGCTTCTGACACAGTAACTAATGGTTTCAACTTCAGTTCCTTTGTGGCTTTAAAACAAGTGTTTATTTAGAAAATGCCTTCAGCAAAGATATATTGTGGGATTTATTATATGTCACTGATTAAATTATTGCTTGTTTATTCCCTTCCCTTAAAATGCATAATTAATATTTCACAGTATGTTTAGATTAGTAGTTACATTTGGATCTTTTGCTTAATTTTAAAAGTCATTTAAAGTGATCTTAGTGAGACTTAGCCTTAGTAGTCTCAGAACACAACCCATAAATCAGGTTAAATGTTTAAGTCAGGGAGCTTTAAAGCTGCTTTTAAATCCAGAACACTGGCAAAAAATACGTTTTATCTGGGGCTACAGTAGCTTGTCACCATTTGATAATTAATGATACAAATTTCACAGCAATCAACAACCACAAATCAGGTATTTTTAAAGTGATTTCCATATTAATTGCTGGGAATTTAAGATCTGCAAGGTTTTATTTAATTTTTCTAGAATAAATAATATTCTTGATCTTCACCCTATGTTTTCCTAATCAGAAATGGTTTTGCAAGAGGACTTTCATATGTCTAAATTATATTTATCTAAAACAATAAGATTTGCTTTTGGAAAGGTCATCATAAGTAGAGAGACTAAGTGGGGTAGTAACTGTAGGAACATAGGATAATTTAGATGGGAAGGAACCTTGGGCGATAATATAGTTCAACCTCTTGCTGAAAGCAAGGTCATCTCTAAGTTCAGATCAGGTTGCTCAGGGTTTTATCTAGTCAGACCTGAACACGTCCCAGAAAAAAATAATGTGTAATGTATGTGTACAAAGCTCCAGGCTCAACACTGATTAATGAGCTAGGCCCAAAGGAGAGGTTCTCCCTCTTTCACTATGTTCTTTTCCTCTCCCATTATTGGTTGCTTTTCCTTTTCTCCTTTCTACTCTCTCGTTCACCTCACTTCCTCATCAATACTTCAGTCCATATTTTTATGTCAGCTCTAAAAAGGATAGTAAAAAGTTTGTTGGAGTGTGATCCAAGCCATCGCTGTTCTAATCATAGACTCATTGAAAAGCAAATAGAAGGGGCATCAAGAAGTCATTCAGTCTACCATGGTCTTTCCAACAGATGCTGATGCTCTAAAGCAGAATCTGTCAGACCAAATCCCACCCAAACTGGTCTCTGTCAAACCTCTTGCAATGGAGATTATAAACCTGCTTAGGCAATAACCTGCTCCAGGGCTTAGTGAGCCCTGGATTCAGGAATGTTTCATTTATGTCCCACTTAAACCCCTTTAGGCTCATTCTTTATTGTCCTGTTTGCAGCGGACATGGGAGGACTCACTTTTTGTTAAGATCAATATTTTTTGAATATTCTGAATATTTTCTGAATGATTTCTGACTGGTACCATGCCCAACATAATATTTTTCTTTGAACTAATTTAAAACTAACTAATGTATTTAAAGCATCCTCAAAGATCATATTTTTTAGACCTATGAAAATTTTAATTACTTGCAGAACAAATTCTCTTGTCAGTCAACATTATTTTTTAAGTCTGATGTCCACAACTGGACAATTGTTCAACTGGGGCCTTAACAATACACTCAGCACAGCAGAACGTGATTTTTTCTAAATGATGATTTTATTTGCATCTTGGTTTGGCATTTACCTTTTTCACTACAGCATGACACTGTTGATTCATGCTCAGCATGTGATCTATTTATTATAAACCTTAGACCCTTAGACAGTTTTCTGAAGAGCTGCTATTGCTTTTTTATTTCCCCAAGTCATTCTCAACACAACAATTTTGTAGATGATTATTTCTTGCTAAAAGTAAAATCTAACACTTGCCTTTATTGGATTGTATCTTACATTTTTAGGTCACTTCTCTAATTTGTTAACATCATTTTGCATTCTAATACCATCTTCTAATGTGCTTGCTGTTTGAAGGACCTTTTCTAGCCTGGGGTCCTCCTCCAAGCTTATAAAAGTATGGCCTATTCTCAATCAGGTTATTAACAGAAATACTAATAGAGGCCATCTTATCCCCTTTGTATTTCTGTTCAAACAAAAACAAGCAAAGAAAAATCCACCACACCAAATCTCCCTCTTGTACAAAAGGGATACTGAGATGACAAAGCATGTGCTTTATCATGTGTTGTAGCCCTGAGTCATCTGATATCCATGGATATATTTATACTAGTAAACTAAGATGACTAGGACCAGGGTGTGATTATTGTGCAGTCACTGAAAACCCACATAATGGTAAATTTGTATAGTAGGATACATTGATTTGGATAAACTGGAAAGTGGAGTGTATACAAAATTTCATTTACTACTTTTTTTTTAAATTTTCTTACCTTTTGAATTTCAATTCTTACTCGTAACTGATCTAAACTGATCATGCATTATGATCAATAATATTTACTTTCCAACACTCCCACTTTGTCATGAACATTTAAAAGGATCCTTTCTCTGATTGTTAGGTTTACTTTCCATTAATATCAAGTTGTTTCTTCCTGTTAAATGTTAATGCACAGAGAAGATTTGGGAACATATTATAATCCCGTAAGGAGTGTAGACTCTTCATAGTGTCTCGGTAGCCTGCTAATAACTCTTACTTTGTTAAGTACCAAAAGGGCTTTGCATCCACTAGAAACTGCTACATAGTATTTTCTATAGAATCTTCTCAGGGCAAGAGCTTCAGTTTCAATATCCAAGAAATCACCTTTCATTGATCCTAAAATCCCTTATCAGCATTTGTCAAAAAATTATTTTTTAAACAAAATTCCTAACTTAGTATAATATTCTACTGTCAGTAAATAATTTATAGTTCCAAAGTAACGTTTTCTAATTTGACTTTAAAGAATGCATTAAGTGCAAGGCATTTGTTTGCCCCAAGTGAATTTTATCTACATAAGTGCAAGAAACCCGTTAACTACATACCCTTGAGAGCAATATCTCACTCAAGACTGAAATCTACAGAGCAATTCAGTAAAAAACTGAAAACACTGTTTGCAGATTGTGCCTTACATATATTCTGATAATGACTGCTTTCAAAACTTTTAAGCCATCCCTTACCTTACCAATCATATATTCAGAAAAAAACTCACATAGATCAACAAAAGTCAAATGGAGCTAGACTGTAACAGAGCAATGCCAACACTCTCCACAGTTACTGCAAATAATACTCCCCAAACACCATTAAAATCTATAGGTCCTACACTTGTTCAGCCCAATCTGTGTTGTATTTCATTTGATGGACCAAATGCCCTTGTGAACGCAATGTGGGGGCAATTAAATGAGTGCTGTGTGCTGGAATGAGCTAACTCGGGCAATTTTTAAAGGATAGAAACAGCCACTTAACAGTAGGAGAACATTTTTCACTCTATTTCTGACTGCTCAGTCCTGATCCTCTAAGGAGTCCTACAGAGCATCTTCAAAAGATGAACCTTCAGACTAAAATTCATAACTCTACTTGCTACGAAAAATAAAGGGCTCAATAAAGACATTGGTTTAATGATTTATATGTTTTTCCAGCTAATCTGTTCCTCAAATACTGATGCTAATACTCCTTTTCTGCCTCTACTCCACATGAGCTAACAGCTTCTCACCTTTCTGTTTTTGCTCACTGGATGCTAACTAACCTTTTCTCTCAAGTCATCTAATTGAGTAACGTAATTTCATTTTACTCGGAGTGGTTGTCTTTAGTTACCCTTGTTTTGTCACTTTTCAGATCCGATGAACACCGAGCGAAAAGCTCGCCTTTCTTTTTCCCTCTGTGTTTGTTGTCCAAGTTAAGTATTCTTCCCACAAATCCTTTCATGTGAAAGAATAAACATTTTTTGATGAAATGGGCAAGTACCAGCCCAAAATAACTGAGGGGCCCTGTTACCACAGGGCTCAGACTGAATGTTTGGATACAGCTTCTCTGCTAAAAAAAAAAAAAAAAAAAAAAAAGGTTCATTTTGAGAGTCAGATTATTTTGCTGTGATTTCTTGCTTACTTGACCTAATCAGAATGCCTAGTGGCAAACAGTGTCTGCTGAAGCAGTAAGTTAAACAGCTGAAACCATCACTGTCTGACAGTCTTGTATCCCTCAGTAGGGGCTTCTAGTTTTGCAGGCCTGGAGGGTTAGTTCCAGCACTTGAAAAACAGTTCAATAGGATCTCTTGAGGCAACAAGTTAATGACCAAAGATCTTAATGGTCTACAACAATTGATGAGTGTAAATTTGAGCTGTAAGGTGCTTATCTGAAAGAAACTGATGAAAAGGTACTATGTGAAGGTAGCTGTTCCAGAGATAGCGTCCATCAGGCACAGCAGTATGTTTGAACTTGAAGAGGAAAGCAAGGCTGTAAAATCACAGGCAGTGTTCCTCAGGATGCAGCCAAGAATAAGCAATATTTATAGACTGCTTATGTAGCTTTAGATTAGATGAAGCTGAAGTGCCTTTTTCAAATGTTTGCTGGAGGTGAGTTTGTCCTAGTGGAAATTCCAGATGAACAACTTTAATAATTTTTGTGAGTTCCAGCTGCAGTGTTCTTTTTGATACAGTTCTGAAAGATGGTGATGAATCTATGAGTTATAAAGCCGACAGATTCAATCCGAAGTGAACTTTATTACATTACTGTCAATAGAAGAAAAAAGCAGAGAATGTTGAAGTTGCTAGTATATCTTTCTCGCTGAAACTGTCATTAAGCAGTTAACCCACATTGTGGTAGCTACTCTAACTCAACAGGTCCAACTTTCCCTACTTATTCCCTTTGCAAATTATGTTTAATCCCATATTTATATCTTCTGTTTTGAACTATAGGGTGTAAAATAAAGGAGTGCTTTCAACAGCATTCCTATTTCTCATTGGTTTAGCCCTACTGGCTCTTTACATGGCAATATTGATTATCAGGGAAACCTATTATTAAAGTCTTTGAGATGTTATTATAGAGAGAGTATTTTTTCCCCCTTTATGTGAAAAGGAAAAAGTTGCAGTGGACTTAATGTGTTACCGTTCCTGTTCTTGTCGGCATCTTTTATTCTTAAAGACACCAATATGACACAAAAGGAGAGGGGGAAAAAAGTAAAGGCAGAGAATTATGCTTCTGTCTTCCTGGTGTTGAATGATACTTGCAGCCTTCCTGCTGCAGATTTACAATCTCACATCCTGTTCTTTGCCATGCTGGCAAGATCAAACCCAGCATGGGCCTGTTAAAGATGTTGTTTTCAGCTGCCTCTCTCATCACAATCTCACAGCAGTGCTGGAAAATACACACTTTTGGATGTCTAAACCAGACAATTGTTGAAAAAGGAGAAATATCAAGGAGGGAATATCAGAGAGAAAAAATGAGCTGCATTGCACTTAGTTGGCACTTGTAGATAGGTAAATTTATGTGGATGATTTTCTCTCTGGCTTTCTTTTTTTTTTGTTTGGTTTTTAATTTTTTTTGTTTGTTAGTTGAACTCTAAGAATTAAACAATAATAAGCTAATGTTGTTGTAATGGATTTAGAGAGATAGCAGTCATAGTCGTCATGATAATAAAGCTTCTTTAGTGTTTTCAGCCAGTTGTCCTCTGATATAAATATAAATTAAGGTCTCCAGTAGAGTGTTTTAAGGGAATATTCCTATTCTGTCTATTTTTTCCCTAGGGTTATTCTGTTAGTTTTCTTTTTAAACAGGACTTTAAACAGGATGAAGGGAGTTTGGTAAACTCTGTGCCTCTTCATCTCATTTTTTAGATGTGATTGAAACATTGTTGGTAGAAAAAAATAAAGAAACTGGACTAGTCCAGCATCTTGGTCTATAATTGCCACTGTCTTTCATAAGCAATTTCCATGGCAGCTTAAACTGACCAGCTTTGCACATTTGTAAATAAAATTTGTTGAGCATGAGTGATCCCAATTAACTTTCATCCATTCTTTTTTTCCCCAGGTGAAACTATTTGCAAATTCCAATTCCTTCCTTGGTAAGATAGTAGCAGAAGAGAATAACAGCAGCTGGCTGGCAACAGTTGCTCAGCACAGCTTTTGGGAAGGGAAATCCTACCACACTGACCTGTTGGAGTTCTGTGAAGGTGTCTCTAAGCACAGGGAGAAATGGCATCCAGTAGGTATAACTTTTTTTTTTCCATTTTCCTGAAAATTAGGAAGAATGGATAAAGTGAATGCAGAACTGTTATTTTTTAAATCCCTTAACAATAATTTATGAGAGCCAGGGACATTTTTTGCTAAATGAAAGGAAGGCCATGTTACATAAAAGCATAGAGTCAATTCAGGCTTGCCTTTTCTGTTATTTCCTAATATGTTTGTTGTCCTAAGTTTGGATTTATTTTTTTTTTCCTCTCCTGCCTGTAAAAAGAATTTGCAAGTCTAGGCAAGTCTACGTGGCAGCAAGTGTTCAATCATGCTTGTAATGATAGCTCTAATCATAATTCATGAGGTATCGTGTATTCAGGTAGGATTCGTGCAACACAGAAATATACTGAAAAAGAAGCAAAAATAAACTAAATGGAGAGCCTGGTGTGCTGAAGGTTGAAGAAAAGGATAGGCTTGAGGTCATTTCTCTTCTATTCACTATAGAGCTGTTAGAGAACACCCATGCAGCTTTGGGAGAAACCCTGTCTGGGAGGAACAGAAAGAGCTGAGGAAGGGACCTTTGATGCTATAGAGCAGATTTTTCTATTTTCTTACTGTTTGACTATTGTTGAAGTAGCCAATTCTATGTCTTCCTCCTGGCCTTCGATACTTTCTTGGGTATTAATAAGCGAGAAGCTAATTTAATGGTTGTGGGGATTATACTGCCCCTGTACTGTACCTTTTTCACCTTTCTGTCACATGCTTATCAACTATCTGAAGTCAGAAGTGCGTACTGTTTAGTGTTCAGTAGTGTATACTCTCATTCCTGTCTAGTCTACGGGTAGTAAGTATGGTGGGTTATTAAAAATGCCTATAAGGTTCCTGCAATAGTTCCTAAAAACTATACACTTTGAAACACTATGGTAGTCTGGTCACTGAACATGAGATACATAATACAAATTAATGAGTTTACTAAATGCACAAGTATACATGTTCTCGAGGAAGATATGATTGGCTTCCCTCTCTGCCTGAGACAGTAACTTCATATACTTGCTGGAGCTGCTTCTATTTCCCATATATTCCCTACACCAGTACTTTAGCAAGGTACAAATGGGAAAGCTCAAAAATGCCATATACACAGGGGTGGAAATACATCTTAATGCCTGCAGAATCTTCCTTCTGTTCCTTATTCTGTACTGATGACAAGGGAAATCATGGTTTAGTTCTAGTCTTGCAGAGTCTCCCTTGTGCGACCTGCCTGGTCCATTGCTTTTCCTGCTGGAGCTCCTTTAGGCCTTTTAAGAAATGTTCTTGCAAGCAGAGACAGCAAATTTTGGAAATGACTTGAGGAGCAGAATATTCCAAATCTGACAAAAACTTTGGCTTTTTCGTTAGTACAATGCTGTTGGAAAGATTTGTGTCTTCTCAAGCTTGATATGTTTAATAATTTTCTTTGGTATCTTGCATAGTACAAGCTTAGCAAGCCAATAGACTTGCTCAACCATTATATGACATTACAATTCTTTTAGGAGTTATTTTCTTGCTTCCCAAAAGATGATGGTTCCACTAATTTTCCCTCAGCGTTCTTCGCATTTCCCCTTTTGTTTAATAAAATCTGTTTACTACTAATAATATTCTTTAAAATGTTTGTCACATGCACTAATGTCCACATTTTTCTAAATAACCACGCTAACTAACTGTGCTTTGACCTTTTAAATATTCACCAGCAACCATGCAGGAAGCAAGACTAGATCATGCACACTCAACAAAATTTAAGATTCACCAGAGGAAGTTATGATTCTGAAGTTTATATCAATTAAGCCAATATATACCAACTATATTACCTGGAGAATGATCCTACCCCTCCAGACTGAAGACGCAAGTAGCATTGATTCCTTTGTCTAACTGGAGTTGTCTGGTTATGCTGGTGTCCTGGTGGCTGCTAGTCCAAACTCTGGGGCCTAGGTCTTCCTTTGGTCCTTTGTCTTATCTGCTGATTCCTATGTCTTGTATACCCTAAAGCATCTTAGAGATGATGATGTGACGTTGCTTACAATTAAGTAATGCATTTCTGCCCAAGTGGGTGATCTGCCGACTCATTCACCATTGATTATATCGACTATATTGCCTTTTACTGTGAAAACGAAAGCTTAGACACCTATCTCACCTGTAGGCACCTATACCTTTAGCTGAATGCTGAATCTAATCTGTTTTAATGAATAAAAGTGAAAATAATTCCATGTAAGCTAATTAAGAGCAACGTTAGTGTGTTAGGCACTTTATTGACAGACAGCTAGGGCAAACTGAATCTTCAGTCCACCTGGCCCGCTTGAATAGAAGTGAATAGAAGTGAAGTTTTACCCTTTTCTGATTAGAAAGGAACACTTGGAAAGAGCGAAGACTGATACTACAGCAAGATTTAAAAAAAGATCCAGAACACTAAGTATGATTATGCTTTTATACTGTAAAAAAACTTTATATTAACTAAAGTCAACAGGAATAAAAAGAAATCTTTTTTGTAACTATAAAAAATTAGGACACATGCATACAGCAGGTTTTATTTAAGATATCATTAACAATATTTACTATAATTCACCAGTGACATAACAGCTATATTTTACCAATATTTGTGAAGACATTTGTATTGCAGCTTTTCTTTTCTTTCTCAGTATACTTGTAGAAATGTTTAAGGGACTTCAACTCCCCAGTTTCATTCTAAGGGTGAGGGAGAAACCCCAACAAAAACCCAAACCTCACTATTTCTAGTCTTATTTATTTTTTTAAATGAATCCAAATGATGTGTGAAACAGAATACAATCTGTCTTGAAATAGTGAAGTTGCACCCAAAGTTATGATCTATGAACATCCACACAGAAAAAGCAACCAGTTTCCAAAGAATTTTCAGGGAAATATCTGAAATATTAGTTTGTTTCCCTGTGACACCTTTGCAAATTCAGGACTGGACTTTGAATAGGTTGAGATTTGTAGATTGCTAGGAACTATGGGAATAAGTAAAACTTAATGGCCTTAATAGCCTTAACTTAAGTTTACATTATAACTATTCAAAATTGCTTTGCTCTTAGTCATCCTTAGTCCTTTGAATTACCTTTCATGGAAGAAGACCTCTCCAAATGAATAGGAATCCATACACATAATGGGATCTGTCTTCGTGGAAGAGTTCACAAGCCAGGGTCACTGATGCTTACGAAAGTTTACTGGAACACTGATATTAACTAAATCAATATTCTCTCTTCATTAATACAATGTGCACCTCTACAGCAATTGTTTGCCTGAAGGAGTATTGATTTGTTCCTACTCTACCCCTCATTTTTTCTGCCTTTCCCTATGATAGGAATAATTATGCCTCTCAGTCCATTGCTTTGTAGTTAGAAAAGCACAAATATAATGAAAGATAAATGGTTTGGTGGGTACAAGACACATGTTATCACCTTATTCCATTCAGTCAGGAGTCCTCTGTAATATTGCTGGCTATAAACATGAATCTTAGTCCCACTGAACAATCATTGTTGAAAACACTTCCCCAATTTTCTAGTTCAAATATTTTACATCAGAAGATAAAATATTAGCATTTTATATTGTTGGTAAAACTTTCATCCTTGGCTTGTTGTAAACATCCATTACTGAGGAGAATGGGCAAGTTTTGTGTTCCGTTTAATTATAGGTATCATGTGCTCTCTCCTCCAAGTACCTCCTTCTTTCCTCAATGCATTGGGTTAATTCAAACCAGGCTCTGCGTGTGTGTGTATTTGTTAAAGAGAGAGAGAATAAAGGAAGAAGGAATGACTGGACCATAGTGGTGGTGTCAAAGAATTGTCAGGCAGTTTATGGGAAGAAAAAAAAACCCAGGCTTGCACAAGGGTATAATCCTTGCATAGTCCCATAACCCTAACAAGATTTAGACTTCCAAAGGTAGCTGTAAAAAGAAAAAAATGAAATCTATTTTTTTTTTTAAGCTATCCTAGCTTCTGCCAGTATATATATGCTAACAAATGCTAGCTATGGAGGAATAGTTAGGGATGAATGGATCATGAGCTCTCTATTAGAGGGAGAGATCCACTTATAAAAAGCAACAAAAGCACAGCTTGTCTCTTCCAGCAAAACCAGGTTCAGCTGAGCTGGATGTAACTGCCAAAAACTGTCAAAGAATAAGGTGTAAGGAAGGGAAATGTGTATTTTGGGCCTCTGGTGCAGCTTCCTTTAGCTCTGTGTGATATATCAATTTCGACAAGTCTGTTTGGAAAGGGCTTCTTTTGGATATGTTCTTAGGGACAAAGCAGATTTACAGGTGCCCCTCAGAAGGAGAACAACATGGACCCATATGGAAAAAAGTGAAGACAGCCAGCAAGGCCTGTTACTTGAGGGATGCAGTCAGGATGGACATACTACGCCTGAAGTGCAGCTTGCTCTGAGGCTTGCTTCACAAGCAAAGCAAGCACAAATATTCAGTGCAGACATAAGCAAGGTCATGTGAAAAATAGGACAGCCAGTGATATGAATATCTGTGTTTTTCTTGTTGGCTTTACTGTTGCATTGTTTAGTCTCTGGGGGGTTTGATTTTTTTTTTTTCTTTTTTTCTTGGCTGTTTACTTTTGAACAGTTTATAATGTATGTTGCCTTCCTCTCTCTTTCTTATCTAAACAATATGGTTGATATGACCTGGGAGACAAGCTTAGAATCAATTTAATGAAAGAGGATAAGAAGGATGTTGTACCTTATTGTGCAACAATACAAAGTGATGACATCCCTTTTATTTTCAAGACTGCATATGCTGCTGAAATATGGGGACTTTATGAAGTTACTTGCTTTATACCTCTGTGCTTTAAATATTGAAATGGTTGAAAATTGAAAGATATAATCCTGTTTCTTCTAAGCTTGAGGAGTTCTGGTGCACTTTTGTTTTCTCTAAAACGAATTTGACTTCTGTGTTTGTTTTTTCAGCATGGAAGATATAATCGTTTGTGATGTAAAGGCCTTAAAAATGTTTTAAAGGGGAAGAAAGCGTTTTACAGATAAAATGGTTTATGCTGATGAATAAATCAGTCTGGGAGCTGTGTGTTTATGGGAGATATATTTTTTTTTTTTTGCATTAACACCACTTCTCATAACAGTTTTGTTATCACTGCCAAGATGCTGAAGACTCTTTTGGAAATTCCAGTCTTTAGAGTTCTTTACATAAATAACACAAGATATGCTTATAAAAAAAGGTCATTTGATTTTTAACATTTTTGGTAAACCTAGAAATACAATAAAAAAGAAATGTTTATTATCCAAATAAATTAAGGTGGACTTCCCTTTGACTGAAGTTGAGAAACAACACTTGAAGAAATTAAATGCCACTCTCTACCACGTACAAATAAATGTTTGCTAAGGATAGGGTGTCCTCCTTACATTGGAGTTTAATCACTCTGAAAAGAAGATTTAAGAACATTTAAAAACTGTCTCAAAGGCAAATGCCTTTAGCATATTGGTGAAAAGAGTTTAGTTATAAGGCTCCCATCAGCCTTATTGAGTCTTCTGGTTAAATTCCCACAAGTTACTTGGAAAACTTGCTCTGTAAAACTGAATTATTTTGGGTTGTTTAACAATGAGAAGAACTACTCACCAAGGAATTCTGCAAACATAATAATTGGAACACTAATTTACTTCTCTCCTTGAACCGATAAATTGTTTCCTATTTGCACATTTTGATTTGCTATGTGCTCATTCTTTCACTTATTATTTTTTCTGAATTATTAAGCATTTATCTTCCAACATTCAAATCCCCAATTATAACATTAAACTGATTTAAAGAACTTTTATTCTTCTATTTTTTTATGTTTAAAGCTCCCTCTTGAAAACCAAACCAAACATTATACTGTGGTCCCAGAAACAGGTTAATGGCAAAAAGCCCTAAGGTATGTTTCTACAAAGTGCTGAGTTTTCAAGCAACCTTCCTGCTGACTTGCCTTTGCTGATTTCTTTTTTTTTTTTTTCTCTTCATTAAGCACTAGCCAAATAGAAATTAAAGTAGGATGTTCACTATTTGAAACAAAGTTTTCTATAGTTATCTGGGTATCTCTTCAGTTGTTCACAACTTGCCAGAAAGAATTTCTGTACTGGAAGACTGTTCATGTACAAAAGGACTGTTACACTTTAATTTCCAAAAAGACCTGCAAGTTTAACATTTTTTTTTCTTTTGTTTTTTGGCCTTGCGTGTAAAGTCTTTCATTTTACTGTTTATCAAACCTTTAATCAGTTTATGAGATTGCATTAATCTGCTTATCTCTGTATTCACAGATTTAATACTATGTGGTTTACATCTCTATTAACTCCTTGACTAATACAAATTCTAATTATTTATTATGTATTTTTGTGACTATGGAGCCAAGTATTTTATTATTTATTTTGTCAGAAGCTGACTGATGACATGAATACAATTAGCTGCTTCTTGAAGGCAGTTTACTTTTAACTGCATTATACTGCCAGGTGAATTCAGTTAGTTTGAGTCTGGAGCTTCTAAAGGCCAAAAGTATCCTGATAAGAGTGGTGGGAGGTCCTGCTGTAACCACGTAGCTTGATACCTGCTCTAACATAGCAAGGTAATCAAACATTATCAGCTACTTTTTATAGAATAAGATTCCTCAGGAAGTTAATTAAACTACTTGTCCTTACTGTAATGATGTCGGGCCGCTCCTCCTGATGAACTAGTGTGACATCTCCAAACGTCTTTGAGAATCGGATTCCAGTTTAGCCCATCAAATAAAGAATTTGCAAACCAAGTATAATTGCATTAATTCTTTGCCTGAAACATTTGACTAAATTAGATTTTTCAAGCAAAAACTAATTCCAAAATTGTTTCTGAGGCTTCTAGAAAACTATTTTGCAGCTTTTCTGATAATACTATTTTTCTCAGACAGGTATGCCTGTTCAGGGAAGCAAAAAACAGTTGCTAGTTCAACGATGCCAGGAACTTGCTGTCTTAGCTCAAATCTATTTATTAAAGAAAACCAACAAAACACTTCTGTTTCAGTTATGCCTGCTGGCCTAGTTTCATCACAAAGGGTGAATTAATGACTTCAGCAGTCTTTAATTGAAAATATATTCCTTAGCAAAAAATGAAAGAATATGGAGACCAGCAGTGCAACATTGTTCAGAAATGAAAGGATTTTACTTAAGCAGAACTGGAATAATTACATTTTCAATTTTTTAATTTTTTTTTTTTCTAATCAGGTCAGCATGCTGTTTCAACCACTAATGAATGACACTTCAGTTTAAAAACCTGTAGTGGAATGAAGTCTCCTAAGCTATAATTATGAGAACAGTGCTGTGACTGATAAACTGAACCTACTCTTTGGTAACTTTAGTTTCCATATTAACAGATCTTTTCAGGGTTTCTTAGTCATAAAGTTTTTCCAAAATACTAATGGAATTCAATATGGCTTAGTTGCTATAGTAGCCTGTCAGAAGGGGCCTTTCGGTGACAAACAACAACCAAAATTTCACTGACAAAAAAAGTAGAGAGAATGTTGACAGAAAACAAGTATATATTCCTTAAAACTCTGCTTTCATGAAAAGGCAGTTGATTCAGACTTTTCAATTAACAGATGGATTTTAATTTCCCTCTTCTTTAGACATATTTGTATACAAGTTAATGTACAATTTTTACATTAATTTTGTTCTTTACTACTAAAATTGTGATTCTTTTACATAGTAAAGAAAATTACTTTCACATTTTCAGAAATACTGAGTCACTGAAACCTTGGAGTTTTTAAAGACAAATGAATGTGGCAGTGAACACCGAACTGAATAATTTGAATGTGTGAAGAAACAGTATCTATGGCATTTGCTGTGCAGAGAAGTAGCTTTCAGGTAAAAAAAAAAAAAAAAAAAGATGGTGTATTTTGTGGGTTTTTTTTTAAGGTTTTTATGAACCTTGGAAAAATTGGGACAGGATTCTTTGAATAAATTTGAAACAAACTTCAGAAACTATTGCATCCTTTATTATTGTAACACCATATGTTGTGTGCATGATGCACAAATAGAATGATGAAAACCAGAAACTCCACAAGTCAGTTCAGCCCCTGCAAGCTGAAGCTTCAGCTGAAAGAATGGCTCATGGGCAATGGGGGATAAAGCAGAGCTTTTTACAATCTTTTTTTTTTGCATTTCTCCAGTCTTTTAAACTGCTGAAGGTTAGTTTATTTCTCAGCATAACTTATAATATGGTCAAAGCTGTATTACATAGCTTAAGGGGACTTTTTGTGGTTCTGCACTTAATACACTAACCATAGCACTTCAGATTTCCTAATAGGAGGGCATCTCCAATAATCTGGAGCATTTGCCAATTTTCAAGTTTTAATCTAGATGGACTTGGAGTTTTTCAAATATGCAAACCAGCGCTGTACTGGGGTTTGAGCACTGTCCTGTTGTTCTATGTATTCATATTTGACATGTCCCTTACACAGTGCTGACCAGAACTACCTAGAGATTTTTTTTCAGAAGTGGGTATTGAGGGCCAGAGGCCTCCGTGTGTGCAAAGACTTTGTTTGGGTAAGATAATTTAGTTGTACAAATACTTGCTGATCACGTGCCATTCGTCTTCAGAGCCTGAAAATTAGTTGCCTAACTCATTTTGTTTACTATGGCAGAGATAGTTAGAAAGTCAGACAGAAATCAAGTGATCTACAGTTTAGGAATATTATCATTTTTTGTACAGTGTTTTCCCTGAAAGAAAAATATTGCCAAGAACCCAGCTTGTGAAACAGTGTTAAACTTGCATGTGGTACTATCAAAAAGCATAGAAACTGGGATAAAAAGTGCTTCAAGAATTTATCTACTTCACGCAAGATTGGCTATAGCATACTTTATAGTTGTGTATTTAACGCTTTGTAAAGTTATTAGAAAGATTTCACAAGATCTCCCAGCTGTGCACTCTAGTATTTTACCATTCTGACTCCTAGAGACTTTTTCCTTGCATCTAAAGAGAATCTCCCTTGCTGCAGCTTTGGTTCATTATCTCTCTCTATATATATTTATCATCTTCCTTCAGTCTTTCCTTCTCTAAATTAAACAGCACTCTTTCAGTCATTCCTAACAAGCACAATTTTCAAGATCATTCTTGTTGCTATGTGCTGGTGTCTCTCCACCTGTTTTATATCTTTCCTTTAAATAATGTGTAAACTTGTCTATTTTTCTAACTCAGGAATTGCAAGTGTTGAAGATTCGACAGTAGTCTCATAGATGATGTTGCAACCATAATGAATTGGTTTTGATGATCAAGTTGTCACTTATTATAACCCTAAGTCATTCACGTTACAGTCTAGACAGCTTTTCCCTTTCACTTGTGAATTTGTCTAAGGCTGGTTCAGCCATCTAAATCTGGTATTAGCCATCTAAATTTCTAAGTCCTTAGCTTTTTTTAATGTTCAGCTGCAAACCCATTGTTACTATTTCTCTGTGGTGATCTGTTAAAAGGTGGTAACATCCAAACCCCTCCAGTGCACACTCAGAAGGCCAGTATCTCTTTATCTGAATTCTTTTTTCTTTTTGACCTAAACATTAAGACCACCTTTTGCCTTGTGTTTTACTTCCTAATGGTACCGTTTCAGACATCTCTGTGAATACTTCATTAATGCAGTATACCACACAAGGTTTAAAAGCTGTGATTATTACCCTGTTCCTGGAGAAATTACAAGTAAATATTCATACTATGTGTACATACCATATCTTGAGTATTATGCCCTCCATTCCTGTTTCAGATAGATTTAGGAACAAAAGATGCATATGCAAGTTGCTTACTCTCAGCTTGGTGAATAAGATAAATACTTTTAACTTCTTTATTTCTTTAATAACATTAACTTACGAATGTTGATAAATGTGTGGATTGCTGCTTATAGTATTTATTGGCAAGGGTGAAGTGTTTTGGCTGCTTTCTTTGCTGAATATAACACAAACTATAAACATTAATGACTCTTCTAATCATATACCTCTATTTCTAGTTTGCCTGCATCTCAGTGCTCAAGTATGCAGTACAAGTACTGCAACTATGGAGAGTGATATGTACATTTAGATATGAAGATTGAATTCCAAAGAGAATTGTTACAGTCTGTTGTTTCAAACATTTATTACTACTATATAAAGAGATTACCCTGCATCTTTTACACAATTTCAATGTTCTTACTGCTGTGAATGAGAAATGAACTCTACTTGATGTCTGGGAACATGCTACACAGTCTAAAGGTTCACGTACTGTTAATTAGATCATGACAAGTGGTTTATAACTTGGTCTACAGATCTGTGTCACTTTTTTAAACTGTTGCTTGAAAAGTTTAATTGTAAAGGTGTATGGTGATTCACAAAAAACTTTGAAAAACTACTGTGGTCCAGAAATAATCTGCATACAGTCCACCTTGTCTACCTTAGTTGACATTTCCATCCCTTCTCCTGACAAAGGCAATGATAAATCTCTTGACTTACTTTATTGAATTAATATCCTTGTAATTGTACTTTATATATGCTTGAGAATGTTGTTAATTTAGTCCTAACAGTTATGTTAAGTCAATACCCAGAGACTCCACTTAAGATCAGTTCTTGCTTATGTTAACTATATAACAACGAATTGAAATAAATGGGCCCTGCCTTTCCAGAATCTTGGTTAAAAGTTTAGTTCTTGTCATTTCAATGGCCATTGATAATAACATTTACACAACAATGCAGTTTTGTTTTAATAGTGTTTATACTGAAAACACGGGGTCAAAGACTGAATGACAGTACACTAAATGTCAGAAAAAAACCATGTATTTCTGAATTCTACATCTAATAGGGAAAAACTGTGTAGAAGGAGGCTGGATGTCCTTCCATTACATTCTAGTCAAAACATATATGAATCAGTATATTCGGTTGCTACCTGATGTATGCTTCATAAGAAAGTGTTTAACATTTGCATCTTGGAAACACTATTGGAATATGATTAGATTCTGTTTGCTTAATTTGTCAACATGAACTGAACAATTACGGATTTGAAAACAATCTGAAAAGTTGCTTGCTTTCTTGCTTTGTATTGTTTAGTAAGAAGAATAGTTGGTATTTATACCAGCTGTTCACTGCATGCTTTTAATTTAACTGTGTCAAAACTGGACAGAATGGGGACGTTACAAAATGGCTTTAATTCCCCTGTGACATTTAGGACAAGCTAGATTAATAGGTAATCTACAACTCTGGCTCTTTGGCCACATAAACACTGTGATAATTTTTCACCTGAAATATTTTTAGATATATTTTTTTGTGGGATACTCTATCATAATTATTTTTCTCTTCTTTACAAACTGTTTAAGTTGTTAAAATGTTCTATTCAGCTTTGGCATTGTGTACTATGACACAAAACTTTAAAAAAAATGTTTTGTGTTTCTGAAGCTAATTTAGGACTCTGGAAAAAAAAAAACCCGAACAAAAAAACCCACGACAAACCCACTATTGGTAGTGACAAAATAAAAATGTCTGAAACGGGATTTCCTATAAGTGATGCAATGATCTCCGCTAACTTCAGACTTCAGCAAAGCAGATATCTGCAGTTGGTCTAGACTTCCTCATACAGACAACAGACAAATAACCACTTTTGCCTTGTTCAACATCCTGTCCCCTTAAGAAGCACCACAACTGACTCTGATGGGAGGCTGGCTGACTCCTGTGTGAATCAAGTTGTTGCCTACATTACCCCATAGATGAAGTTAATTCCACTCTAGGTGGCTCTCAGGAAAAAAACAGGTTGACTTCGAGGAACTTATTTTAATCTATTGCCAATTAACACAAAGTTTCGATTACTGATGTTGGTATGGAGAGAGAAAAAAGAGCACAGAAAAAACACAAAGAAGAAAACAAGCATTTAGGGAAGCACCTTTCTTTCCCTTCCTTGTGGTCTGTCTAAGCCACAAGCCCTCCCACACAGGGCACACTGGAGGCTCCACCCACCCAAACCCTGCCAGCTGTGCCTGATGCAGTGCTTACTTTGATCTCTAGAAAATATTGTGAAATTTTCAAATGACATTTTATCAAAATGTGAGCATCCTACATTCCTCTGCTTTTGACGACTGTGAGCATACCTTCACATCATTTAGGTCATGTTTATACAAAGGAATGAAGCAGCCTAGAGACCATTTTTTAGGAGGAGAGGAGAATTACTGTGCTGGTGTGCTTTCTCCCATGCTAACTGATGGAAATCTCAGAGAATGGTTTGAAGGATCTCAAGTGCCCCTGCGGTGTGTCATGGTCTATGCTGTCACCTTGACTCTGAATAGATGTAGAAGGGGCAGATAGGCAGAAATTTTGGCTCAGTATGGTGTAAGTGTTACTCAAGCTAATCCTTGTGATAGACTTTCTGCAGTGGTGCACAGCATATCCTTAGTGGAGAAGTAGGGGAGCTCTATGTATCAATATTTTGCTAAATAAAATCAATTATGGGTTTACCAGCATGTCCCCGCTCTTCATTGTCACTGCATGAGGTGAGCTGACTATGCTGCCTCAGAGGAGAAATGTTTAACATCATCTAGCCTCAGACACCTGGGCCTTCTTTTTCAGGGAATGGTTGTTTCCTACCCTAACCCATCAGAAGTGTGTTCACTGCTTCTGGAACCTTATGTTAAATTTGTTACCACCTGTCCAGAGGAAACCTGAATACATGATTTCCTAAAAGGCGTAGGGGTTTGTAGAATGGAGGGACTATATCATGGTTTCAATAAAACATATGCAGACTAGTAAGGACCCTTTAAATTTAAAGTATTTTCTATTCATGTTGGTTTAAGTCCACTGAAGTAAAGTCTTGCCTTTCCTATGCTACGGATGTTCTGTATTTATTTCATTTCCTAAGCAGGTGCTTTGCCTGAAGAAAATTGACTGGTGAAAACATAAGCACAGCACCTGGTCAAGAAATTAAATAAACATGTTATAAACTTCTGAACACGTGAGTCAAGCTTTTTACTTACTTTTGATTTCCATCAGCAACCTGCAGCCTTTAAAATGGAATTTTAATTTGCAAAGCCAGTTCTTTTAATGGATTGCTCATCCTGGCAAGCACTGCACTCAAAACATTATATCCAATATTAAATTGTAATGACTTTAAACTGGATGTGAGGTATGTTTTTATCATACATAAAAACCCTTTCAGAAGTTTTATTGCCTGTGGCTGAATACTCTTCTATCCTTTGTTTTCTCACAGGATACAGTAAAATACCAGTGGCTAAACTATGTGGATGGTGGGTCTGAATTCTGCAATGTAAAGTAAAGTTATTTCTTTATTTACAGTCGCAAACCTATTCCAGTGCATTGCAAGCCTCTTAGAAAGGAGGTTTAACAGCACTGAAATGGCTGAACATCTAAATGACAACTTTAAATGTCTCTGAAATATCCTCCACGTGTATTCTGATGTGCAATTTCCTTGCTACAGTGCAGGTGAGAAGTGCTGTTGACAGGGAAAGGCAACTGGAAGAACGCTGGTGAAGGTTTTCACTCACAGATAGGTTTATGCAAGGATGTTCCCAAACAATATATGTTAAACACAGCTGAAGGAGACATATAGTTGCCAGGATTGGTGCAGCCAATATTTTCTTTGGTCATATAAGTTTGTCAGTGCTGGCAGGTACCTCTATAATGAAGCATTGCAACGCCTATCAGAAATCCAAAATGAAACCATCAATGGGTCCTTTTTTCACCTGTTTAAAGTCACCTAAAACTGAATAAACTTGATATAAAATAGTTAGCCAGATTTCCTTTATAATTGAAGAGAACAGGTACATTTGCAAAGTAATTTGTCGCATCGGGTTTCAACCCTGTCTTCTATACCTTGGTTGGTATCTATTTCTTCCTATTTACTATAAATAGAGTTACTACAAAGTAGTAAGAAACCTAAAAAAACTTGCTCCTGTGTTAACTGAAATGAAGTTAATCTCAATTGATGACAAGATAATTGAAATAACTTCAGCTTGAGACTTACTTTCCTGCAAACATGTTCTATGTAAGAGAGGACAGATGGAGAATCAATGATCTCAAACTGAACTGAAAATGTAAGGATTTAAGCATTCTTTCTCTTAAAGTTGGCTAGAAGCATGGGCTTGAGAGGAACCTTCCCAAAAACTAAAAAAGGTGTCCGGGTTTTGTCTTCTGCTCAAGCCTGGCAGAAGAAGTGAGTAATTCTGATCACCTGTAACATGCTATGGGACAACCACCTGGGATATAAGGTATAAGACTGTTATCCATCTCTAGTATCTGTTTTGCACAGCCCTCATTTTGAAGTGTGTGAGCTGGAAGTGGTTTTGCAAGCAAGATGAAGGGAAAAAAGGCTTCACATATTTAACTACATTTTAGAGAATGATGAGCTGAGCTTTTTCAGGACTCGCATATTTGTCGTTGTTCATAACTATTGAAGTTTAATTGGAGTTTTTCATTTGTTTGGTTCTTTTTTTCACTAGCAGAAACACAGATGTCTGAGGAATCTTTATGCATCCTAGGCTTAGCAGCTGCTGTGTTTGAGCGCTGAAGTGACAGTATACATTGAGTTATCGTAATTTAGACTTAAGAAATTGTGGATCTGTGTTTCTTTGTGACTGTGACTAATGCTAGTGATTAATAATGCTGCCTAGATTTAGTGCTATAAAAAAGAAACCTAGAAAAGCCAACCACTTGTGAAATGGCTGTCAGTGTTTCTTGCCTTGCAAAGCTGTTTCCAATAGTTTAGGTTCAGAAAAAATAATTGTTTATTGCACTAAAGTACAGGAATTCTTTGCATGTTTTTGGGGTCTGTCTGCAGAAAAGAAAAAATGCTGCATGCTTCTTTTAGCTGCGTTAGTCCCAATTTATAAAGCTTAAGTATTCCTATATTTCAAACTAGATTGTTATCCCTGTTATAGATGTTTAAATGAATTGCACTTCCAATAAAAGTGAGGAATGAGCATAGGTGGTTATAAATGAGAAATCAAATATGCAAATAATGTTTGGTATGAAATAACAGATTATAGTGGTACACTGTACTTAACAGTCCTATAATTTATAATAATGGTATAGATTAATGAAAAGTAATAATGGTTGGATTTATTTTTCTTCCTTTGCAATGGAACTGGTTTTCTAATATCTCTTGCTCTTGTTAGATGCTGTAAGGTAGGGCAGTCTTTATGAAACCTGAGGCCATAAAAATGAACAGTATTTCATAAAGACATTTGCAAATAAAATGCCTTTGAGGGACTTCTTTTAGGCATTGTGGAGGGTGAGGACAGAGTCAGCAGTAATTCCCCAAAATACTGGGGTGTGTAGCTGCAGCACGGTTTCTCAAGAAAGTGGAATTTTTTCCCGTGTTTACTATTCACTATTGCAATGCTATTCACAGCATCACTGACTCATGTTTAGGTGGACATGGTGGGGTTTAGTGGCATGAGGTTCGTGGAATTACAGAATCCATTTGGGTGCAGGGACTGCAGTGTTACTCGACTCATCAGCTGTAAGGACAGCAAAAGAATCTTCTTGTCTTCTCCCAAAGTGACACTAATGAAGAGAAGAGTCTGTTCTTTGCATGGAATAATAAAGACCTGTACTATGACATACTAGGCTGTGAATGGTTGTTTCTGCTTATTAACACAGAGAATAATTATTGAGGAACAAAGGAGATGGAGTGTCTTATGATAAGAAAATCTTTCCTCTTCAAGGTAGCCTGAGACCACAACTCTACTGCCCAATTGGCATTGCAAGGGAAAACAAACTGCACCTTGGTTGCTGTTACAGCTCATATAGTGAATAAGATCATTGTACCTATTTGGAGGGGGGAAGGAATTCTATTGTTTTGAACTTTATGCTCCTACCTGCTTTGTTTTTTGTGTGCAAAACCCATAGAAGACACAAAGACACTTTAAACACAGTTGAATGCAATGACATTCAACAGAGTTAATTATAGGAGATTTTAGATTGTATTATGTTTTCTTCATTATGTGCTTCTATTTAAAGACTTAAAAATTAATAGAGTTGCAGAAATTATTCCTTTCTCATTGTGCTAGAACAGCAACACCAAAATAATTTTATATGAGCAAGAATATCAAACATAAATTTTCTTTTCATGTTGACAGGGTGATAAGATGCTGTAGTTTAAAGCTTATATTAAAAACCAGGCGTATTTTTTCCCAGTGGAGTGTGATACATGACTGTGCTACTTCTGCAGGTGATAAGAGTGTACTGACGTTTTACGTTTTCTCAGAAATCCTTTGTTCCAGATCTTTAAAAATTATTTTTATTAATGAATGTGGGCTGGAATTTCCATAGAAAACTCCAGAACGTCAAAACTGAACAACTGTGGAAAATGTATAAGTTTTGATGACATTTTTTAATAATATATTTTAACTTTTAATATTTAAAAACATTTTACTGCAATTCACTCAAAATAATTTAAGGAATGTTGAATGAAACCACTGCTTTGAATTTAAAAACCTTGTTTCAAAAAACTGAAATGTTATTTTTCAACTGGCTTGTAGAAAAATGTTCTCCAAACAAACATTATTTCCAAAATATCTATTTTGATGAAACACTAACTTTGTAACAGGAAAATACTTCTCCATCAATTCTTATGTCTAACTGTCATGTCAGCAGGAACGTAGCAGAGCTAGGAGTGAGTCAGATGGCTCTTCTTGTGCTGTCTGTGAAAAAAAAGTGCTAGCGACAGAAATGGAATTCAAATGTGAGAAGAGTGTAGACATACATTTGGGTTTCTCATTCTGCTTTGTGCCCAATAAGTGTAACCCCTCCTCATGTTTTAAAATTGAGAAAATAAGTTTTCATCAGTCACAGAAAGCCTGGACAAACCCTAAAGTTTCAGGCAACATTCTAAGATGAACAAAAACAAAGCATATACAATGTTATAAAGTTATATTTACCTTTGCACGTATGAGTATTTTTATAAGAGACAGCCCATTTATAACCATTAAATTCTTCATCCAGACTGCTGACACAACAGGGACAATGTGATTTTTACACACTTTTACTTCCTCCAATTTAATGAAGAGGAATTGCAAGATGGCTGCATCCCTGAAGTAATTCTTCAGCAGGGGTAAGGCTGAAATAGCCAGCAAGCCTAATGAGGAAAAATGAAAGGGCATCACCACTTAATTCATCTCATTATTGGCTCTTAAAATGGAGATAAATGAGAGAGAGACAAAAAAAGGAGAGGGAGAGACAGACGTGCATTTCATTTCTGAACGGTTATCATGTTGAAGCAGGAAACACGTCTGAGTCAGGTTGTGAGCGTGAATTCTGGAGCACCATTACCAGCTGGCAGAGACACCGGCACAGCAGTCGCACTGACTGCAGACGGGCTCCGCCAGGAACGCGATTGCTTTAATTGTACCCTGTCTCATCTTGCTTAAAATAATTTCAGATGTTCTACCAAAAATTAAAGTTCAGTTGCAAGATCTGCAGATCCGAGTTGCATGCCAAGGGCCTCTCTTTAAATAGCAGCAACTGGTGGGCAGCTTGTGTGTGAGCCGTTTCCTGCAGAGACGAAATCTTTGTGCCCCAAACAGGCAAAGTTACCCCACTCATACACACACCCAGAGGCCTCATCTGCTGTGTGTTACTGAAAGAGGGAACCTTTGCAGCATTGCTCAAGTGCCAGCGATCATTCTCGGTGTATTTGTCTCACTACAGACCAGTCAGAACATGCTATTGACCCATACATCTTACTCTAAAAGAGTACAGCCATTGCATTGCATTCCTGCAGCATAAATAAAGAAGTGATTTTCGGGAGGAGATGCAGACACATTGACTCCCATGTTTATTGGTCACTTGCACTTCTGTTCTATGAGGTGATGTGCAACAGCCCTCTTCCCCTCTCAGATGTTTCCCTGGCACCTCACCCACTATGTCCCTTCAGCATGTAACAAAAGGTGTGGGGTGTCATTTCTGACCCGCAGGATACATTTGTGCTTTGACAGGTATCACCCTCTGTTAGTTAAATTACTTCAGACAGTACACCCCAAAATGTCCTATGCTAAAAAGACCATATAAATGCTTATTCTTCTGGTACTAAGTCATACACTTAAGGCATATTTAGGGGTGATTAAAATTTTGCAACTTTTACTTTTTTCAGTCTTTCAAGCTGATTCACTGTAGTCTGAATTAGGTTTTGTGTTGCTTTTATTCAAATAATGTTAACAATGCACTTAATTCAGAAGTTTCTCATAGCCATAGAGTGCCTTAAACTCCTTGCAGAGATAGCTGTATCTATTGACATTACTGAAGACGTGGTGGTCCAGCACCAGGAACAGAGTAATTTTAGTAAGAAAAATACAAGTAAGAAATTTAATATAAATAGAATAAGTAAGCAGAATTCTTGATCATCAATCAGTATTTAATTTTAATGTCACTTCTCCAAAAGAATAATGCAATTAAGTACAGTAGACAGCATTTCTGAATATGCACCTCCAAATTTGTTGAAGAAAAATGAGTGAAAATTTCTTTAATATAAATTCTTTTCCCAAGGAAAATGTTTTTGCATGCTATCTGAATTTCTTCTTGCACCAAAAATAGAACTTCAAATCTCAGTAAGCCATAATAGAACTAGTCTACTACTAAGGATGTCAAAGAAATGAAGTATCTTGCCTTCCCAATGAGCAAGCAAAATAATTACTTTTTGTCCCTTCTTTTTCTTGTTCACTGAGAAATGAACTGTTGCTTCAACCTCTTTCCTTTCCACTTGTGAATATGGATGTTTCCAAAATATAACTGTATGATGTTTAACCTCAAACATCCTCCTTTCTTATTCGTCACTTGGAAGAGCAAGTGGCCGTATATCAGCGCAAAAGGTCCTTCTTTCTTGGAAAATTATCTTCCTCATTCCTTTGCCCATGGTTATTTTTATTTCTTTCTTCTTTTTGATAAACCACCACCAATAAAATTACTCATTGAAGAGTCGTGTTTTCTGGGCACTCCAATTAAACTTTTGGTATTTTGAAGATGTACCTGTATGAACTTTTGTTTTCATTTTGCCAAATAAATGCTTAAGTATACTTGTACCTCATGCTGTTGTATTTCACTGCATCGTTACAATATTCCACTTATTTCTGAGTGGGGGTTTTGAACCTCTCATTAGTCATCACATGAATCAGCAGCAATTGAATAATTTTATCCTTCAAGAAAAATTTTGTCTTCCTGTAAAAAATGTTGACATTTTGGTGACTGCTCCAAGTTGAAATAGAACAGGAAGGAGAGAAGAAAAAAAAGTAAAGTGTGTGTGAGGAAGAAGAAAAAAAAAAAGTAAAGTATCTTTTTTTCCTTTTTCTCTATTTTTCTTCTTTCTTTGCACTCCCTTTCTCAATGCAAGAGAACAAACTATCACCATTTGTTTTTTCTCCTCTTTTCTGAGGCAGAAAAACTTTACACAGTCTCAGTTTATTTCTACACTTCTTGAACAATAAGAGTGCAGGAGTTTCTTTGATGACCAGTTTGGATTCTATATTATTTTCTTGTTGGTCCCCTCTATGTGTCTCATATCTTTCTTTAAGAGGTTATTTCTTTGCTGTGCTGTGGAGCTTTTCACGTGATTTTTCTTCTCTAAGATATATTTCTTCTGGAATTTCTGGGTCATCAGCCTTGAAGAAAATTGGGACCACTTACTCCTAAAATCTTTTGTTTGTCTGTTGAAATCAAGAATTTTGGTTACAGAATGTATTTAGGTCATTAACTATAACAGTTTTCTTGCTGAGTGTTATCCCAGGAATGCATGAGAATGATCAGAAGCCAAGACAATATTTGACTGCATTTTTTTTAGGGTTAATAACCCTTAAGAATGCTCAGATCCTGGACTGGGTTTCAGTAAATGTGTTGATTGTGAAAGACTGTTTCAGTCTCTTCCACTGTCTTAGTTCTTCTCAAATTGCTTTTGCTTGTCAGTGGTGCAAATGAAAATGGACCTACTGGAAATAATAATTTATGGAATCATATCTTGTCACTGTGAATTCCAGGGAGTCAGCAAATATTCATGGCACGTGGAAAATTAGTATGTCATTCCTTAAGGGTAGCCTTTGGTGTTATGAAGACGTAAGATAAAATTCTGCACTTATAAGAATTAATAAGTTCCCTTTGTGCCAATAGAGACATGCCTGTTTACTTCAAGACTGATTTTTTGGACCAATGTGTATGGTTGCTGCCCCAAATGTTCCTGCCACCATAATTTTTTAAAATTAAAAAAGTGAAAGGACTTGAGATATTAATTTATTGAACAGCACATTTTTCATATTCTTTCATCAAGAAATATCACAAGAAGCTTACTATCCTTGAGAAGTTTGCATTTAGTGAGAGTACTGCCAGGGTTTTGCTATTTGGATGCTTTAAGTACCAGACATTTATTTTATTTTGTAGTGAAACACTATATAAAGTTTTAGATTTCTCAAAGAAAAATGGTCTTGATGATTAGCATATTTCAGATGGAAACAAAGGGTTAATTTATAAGCAATTATAACAATCATAACATAGTCATTACAAACTTAAGATGTCTTATGTTGAATTCTATTGAAGGTACCACTTTTTACTGTGAAGAAACTGAGTCGTTAACATTCTTATGATGATCACATTAAATTTCCAAAATATATGAGCTCCAATAATTCAGTTGCATATACACATCATTGTTTTCTGCAATTGTTTGTAAGATTAACTCTCATTAAATCTGAAGGATGTAAGGGCACATTGTGTACATTAATGATTGATTCTGCAGATCATTGAAATGCTATTCAAAAACCAAGCCACCCCTTCTTAGAAAATTCAGCTGTACTTGACTTCTGGATGCTCACATATTCACTGTTGCTAGTGTCTTCAATAGAAATATGTGGTGATAGCGTGTTTATGAAACGTAATTTTCCTCAAAAGTTCTAGAAAACCAAAGTGATAGATATAGCAACAACTGCTTTCAGATTGAAATTTCATATTGAAATTAAATATTTTGATTCAGGTTAAAGTGAAAGGTTTCTTTTCAATTTTCTTGAGGTAGAATTTCTTCAGAATATTAGACCTGCTAAGAGTAGACATGTATAAGTAAAATGGGAGATTATTCCTTGGGCCAGTCAGAACTCATTGGAGAGTGAAAGAAAATTCACATACATATACATGAGCTTTGGAAAATTGGCATAGAATGAATACTTGAATTTTTAAAAATCTCATTAAAAAAATAGATTTTTAAAAATATTTACCACATGGTTATCTCTTTGAAAAACCTTTATTAGATGGCAAAAGTTGGAAAATTTTTTTCATTACCTCTTGGTTGGTCATGAGTGTGTTCTGCAAGAAGGTGTTGGACTAGATGACCTTTAAATGTCCCTTCCAACCCAAACTATTCTATGATTCTGCTTGTATCTTTAACTTCAGATAACACTTAGCAGTTCACTGATGCCTCTCCACAGTAACAAGGCTTTGTCTTCTCAGATCCTAATTCTACTGACTTTTTAATCCTTTCAGAATACCTTGCAATAATGTAAATTTCAAAGCACTTTTCTTACACTTTATCATTGAAGGAGCCAGTTAGGTGAAAATACAAGCCAAATACAATTTATTCCAAGAGGTTCCAGACAATCTCAGTGTAAAAAAAATGTATTTTAAGCTGTGATCTCCTACATTTTTTCTAACTTTATCAAAGAAATAGTTTTAAATATCTGACTAGTTGTTATTTCTAACGTTTTGAAATAAAAACGTGAAGAGAACTGCCAAATATGTCCAGCATGAAATATTTATAAATCTTTTTATGGACTGCAAAGCAACAAGCATGCAGCTTAAACAGAACTGGGTAAAACATATTAACACATTAAAAATATATTAATAATTTTCAAAAAAGAGCATTTGAAGTGATTGGTGAAGGACACTCATTTTTAGCACAGTGAGTTTTTTGAAGTACTTTTCCTAATGAAAGCTAAGATGAGATTCTTAAGCAAAACTAGAAAATGAACTGAAAATAACTGCTCATCCTGAAGAGATGGATGCATTTCTGCTCTGATATGAATTTTTCTTACTGAAAATATTTGCCTACCATAAAAATTATTTTTTGTGGTGTTACTGTTTGCTTGTTAGACCAGACTCTAAAAATGCCTACTGTGTAAAAACTCAAAGCAGCATTTTTAAATGGTTATTTTAGTTTCCATAACCACATACTATAACTGTGCTTGCAAAATATTTCACAAATACTTTCTAACTTTCATATAACTAATTTTTTGTCACCATGCATAAATATCTATTTTTCACTTATGTGTTTGTTTTCAATTTCCACTCCCGTGACTAAAATTTTGGGTGCAAGGTGTTTAATGTTTCACATCAGCAACTACTTATTTTGATTGTATGAAATACAGTTCCTGTTTTATAGGAGGGGTGACAAAATCCTCCTTCTGTTTGCACTTACACTGAGATTTGTGTAGAGTCAATGTCTTTGAAAGTCAAATCACGGTTATACTTAAAAGAACTGTAGAGACTTTGCTTCATTGATCATGTTGTTGCAAAGCTTTATTTGTGGACTCCTTGTATTACAGAAACTGTTTCCCAGAGTCAGGTGCACTTGCTCTTACATGGTTTGGAAGAGAAGTCATTGCCTGAGTTCATGTTAGGTGAGCCTGGCATGCTGAGCCTGAGCTCCTTTTGTTTGTACTCCTCTGGGTAGACATAGTCAAAATATGCCAGTATGAAATACCTGGGACAGGAATAACTAGCGACCTAATGATAGCATGCACAGTTTAGACTCCAAAAAGGCATTTTCAAACCCCTAACTTGCTGTGGAGGGAAGATGTAATCCCGTTTGCTTGGGTTGTTTTTTTCACCTGCCCAAACCATCAGAGTAGTGTATTCTAACATAGCAATTTTCTCCCTTTGAGTTTCTATACTAGCTATGTAATTAAATATTAATCAGGTTAAAAGAAAGTCAAAAGAGAACTTCAGATGCATTTTGCCTGGCATTCTTAATATCCAGATGCTTAAGGATTTATCCTGGAACTAAGGAGGATAAGGTGCACATTCCTGGCACACATGACTGTATCCATACTAAGAAATCAAAGACACTCATGATTGTTTTCTGTCTCTGATGGTAGTTCTCCCCTGTTAGGATTACAGCCTGTGCCGTGCTGACTGTGGGAAATCTTACTACAGGCCATTCTAAAAATGCAAGTTTTGACAAGCAACATGTAGTACTCTGATATATTCCCTGGAACTCGTTTACAAGTATAGGTGCAGCCAGATAATTTTCCAACTGGTGGGATGCGGGTGCCCGATCCAGCCAGAACAGATCTTTCTGCCATAGTTTGTTGCTGAGAATTCCTGTGAACAGAGCTAACCAGACAGGTAATAATCTGAGAACAGAGAGTTTGGGATATATTCTACATACCTGCTAGCAGAAATGTCAATTTTTGCAGACTGATATCGGTAATAATGAGAGTGGAAAGAAGTTCCTAGAGATAGATTGTGATTTTCTTGTGGTTTCAAAATGTGGAATTAGGGATTTGGATATCATATTTAATTTGTGTACATTTTACTTATTTGATTCCTTTGGTTTACCGAAACTGGAAGGCTTTTTGAGTATCTTCTGATCAATTGTTTGAGAAAGAAATAAAGCTGTGCCAGGTTCTCTGCCAGCACAGAAGTAGGAAGCTTTGTACTGAGGAAATGCTTCTCAGTTGCAATCTGGACACTGTTGTTTAAACGATTATTCCAGTTCTTAAATACGAAAACAAGTGTACATAAGTGTATTGATAATTGGGTTTTTAATATATTTTTTGTTTAGAATGTTATTAAAGAAACTGCATTTCATAAATATTTACTCTGCTGTTATCTAGAAATATTTTTGCCAGTTTTAATTTAAAAGCAGAAATTGGGTGGCAGTTGTCCTTTACTAAGGATTTCCTGCTGGTTCTTTATCTGGTTTTGAATGTCAATGAATAGGAATTCCAGTTATTCATTAATATTCAAGAGGTGAAAATCTACATGTTATCTCTCTGATTAATCCAGCCTATTGTGCCTTATAGCATCAATCACAAAACATTCCAGAGGGTAATGAATTACTATGTGACTGCAGGAAACCATAAGGGATATTAAACTAAACTTAATCTCTTTAACTAATGATATTCTAAAATGAATGCAGAGGATAGAATTTCTCAATACATGTCAGAGTGGAAGGCTTTCTTTGAAGCTTCTGACAGATATTCTTGTTATGAGGTTTCTCTACAAAAGACATAGCCATTAACAATAAAGAAAACAGTATATATTTGCTTTTCCTGTGAAAAATACCAGGCTCTGGCAAAACAGTTTTGAAAAAGGCAGATATTTGGAAGTTTCACTCAAAAGCATCAGAGTGTAGTTATTGAATTCATGTGCATATTAAAAGTCATGTTTTATTTCAAGATTTCATTTTTAGATTAACAAAAGTCTAAATTAATAGCAGGATAAGTTCACTTAGATTCACCTCTCTCTATGAAAGCTTTTCTTAGGCAGCACCCCAGAGGTTGTCTCTTGCCCTTCAGAAGTCGCAGGTAGGTGTACAGGAGTAAGCTTCCTAAGACCAACTGCAAGTTTTACCCCACACAGGTGACTGGAGGGTGTAAAACCTATTAAATTTTGAAGAAGGTTATAGAAATTCTAGGCAGAGAAACAGACTCAAGAAAATCTCTTAAAATGAATTGTCCTTTTCAGTCAATGTTTAAACAGGTATGATTTGTATGGATAGTCAGATCCTTTACCATCCATTTCCTGAATTATGCCTCCTACTTCTATAAACAAACAAATAAACATACATAGTGGAAAATGGAGCATGGAAAATTTGTTCTGTGAACACATCTGTTCTTTTTCAATGCATCTGCTTAAGAGGTTTTCTCTGCACAAAAAAGTACATGACTTTCAGTAAGTGTAGGGTGGTGTAACAAAGAAATATAATAGGCTGGTGTGTAATAGCTTTCCACAAATGTACCAGAAGTAAGGTAATTATTAGATTCCCAGAGTTCATTTTGGTTTAAAATCATACTTCTGCCTCTATAAGAACTGAATAATGAGCCCCAGACCCCCAAGTCTACTTCTAATTCTACCTTGAGTTTTTAAAAGCTTATTTTTGTGTAGGTGCAAAGTTTAACAGAAATCCTGGACTACTGTGACTTTTCGCTTGAATGAAGGCTACCCTGCCGTGTGTGCTGAAGGAGGATTAGAGAAAAGCTGTATTAATAAATTATGAAGCAGTTAAAATAAAACTGCAGGCTAGCAGAACAACAGAGTACAAAATCAGCAAGACAAAGCCTATACATTTTACATCTGTACAACTCTGAATACGAAATAGGAGCACAGTGCCTGGGATGCACACTTATGAAAGTGAATGTTGCTGATTAGCTGTGATCATTGCCAACACATTTGCTAACATCTCAGGCAGAGGCAGAAAGGTGAGTGCTCTTAGCCATTAGTGAATTCAAAGGGCACTAAAGACAGGATTTGTGGAAGGCTCATTTTATGGGATGGGTGCTAGCACAAGCAAGTCTAATGGTATGCCCATAGTATTCCTATCCTTTTAAGTTTTAAAATAACAGCTGTAAAAAGAAGGTTGAGCAGCACAAAAGGGATAGTTATGAAGTTCAAAGTCTGTTTGTGTCTATTTTTGGAAAGAAGTGTTTCCAAACCAGTGTTTAAACTTTGGATCTAACTCTAACGCATACACATTTTAGCCTATAACTCCGTATATTTGATAACTGAAAAGTGAACATTTAAATTTATTTTAAATGTTCCACCTAGGCAATAGCAGTATACATTTTGTTAAAGCATTAAGCACTAGAGTAGTGAATCAAAAAGACACCTGTACATGGAAATACCACAGGGGCAGAACATAAGCTGTTCCACAAGCCTTTCTATGGTATAGATTTCTGTTATGTGGTGAAGAGAAAACACTAGAGAGGGATAAAGCGGTGTGGAGCCATGTTCTTCTGTGTTAAACTTTTCTCTGTTTCTGTGGCAAAAGAAACTAAGAGGTCGTGGCAATGCCAGATTATTGGCTTCTGCCAGAGAAAATTTCATGGAATAAGCATTTGGGTTTTTTTCGTGTAAATTGGAAAAAAACCCAGACAGGCTTTACAATGTTAGGCTCTTGTGGACACAGATCTGTTTGCCCTGTTGCCTTTAACTGCTGTGAAAAGCAGAACAGCATACCTGAAAGAGCACCACACCAGTCTTCTGCACCACCTGAATTACAAAGCTGAGCTTGATGAGTAGAATTACTATTTGCCTTTCAGTCCCCCTGCATGTGGCTTTTGAACAGGAGTCAATATGTTTTAGAGATCTAGAGGGGAACAAAGGAGGACAGTGGGGGGGGCTTAGTTTAATGTTAATGGCAGCATTTAGCCACTATTATAAATTGTAAAATAATTTTAAATAAGTGTATTTGGTTTAAATGCTTTTTCTGCTCAATGATGATACAGGGCCTGACTGTGTGAATTCTCCACTAGGTATCAACCGTAAAACTATAGTAAGTAATAAGTAATATAAGTACAGTAAGTAACCAAGTAACACAACATATAATTAAATAATTATAAAGAAGATAGTATTTTAACCATTAATGCATAATTAATGTATGAATCTCCCTGTCTTGAGTTGTGTCATGGGTGAGGCATAAGCCAGAGGCGGGGACAGAGACCGTGTTATAGAACCAACATGATGTATTGAAAAAGCCATAACGGATGCTGGCCCAATTTAGAAAAGTAAAACCATTACGGCTTTTCTACTAATGTTTAGAAGTCTTTTCAGAGAAGGTCATGCATATGTCACTGACATATGATATGATTTGTTTTGCTGCAGAAATTAAAATTGAGATGAACTTGCAGTGGATTACTTTCAAAATATTCTGTTTGTTTGTCTTCCTGGAAGGGTTATTAATCCTTGTCTCCTCTTCCTTCTTTCTCACATCAAATTTTACGCAGTTCAGCTATTCTTTGAACAGTAATTGAACAGTGGAATAAGAGGTGTAAAATTGTGACACCTTAATGATGCCAATAAAATCCTAAAAAACCCCTAGCATTTTAACCAGACATATCTATAAGTATCTATTTGTATGTACTTTCCTCTACAGGACACTTTTGTACTTCATCAGCTTTGTCCTTGTTAGAACTATAGTAATTCAATTGCTTTGTTAAAATGATATTTTACCTTTTAACATTATATTAATTTAAAAGGCTTATAGAGATTCAGTACATGTGATTATGAAACAGTTAGTATTGGTTTCTGGGCAGCGGGAATCTGCTTTAATCTGCAGATTAAATCGGTTGTACCTTTTCTGAAGATTCATCAGAAAGAGTTTATAATTTGTGGCTGATAATGCAAGGTCAACACTGTAACTAGAACAATTTTGACAAAAATTGAGTCAGGCCCTTTTCCGCAGAACAGTGCAATTCTGTCAAGATCAAAACACTTCATAAAATTGATTTTGATTTTGTCAGTATGTCCTTTGAAGGCAGAGGAAACAAGGGGAAGAAGGAAGTTCTGAAAATGTTGAAATACACTATTTTTATATTTTATAAATGAAATGCATTAATAGTTCCTTTTGAAATTACCTATCATTTCATGTATTTCTTTTGCATTAACTATTATAATATAAAGTACAGTAAAAATGGAGAGGAATGCTTAGAACTAAAACTATATTTTTTGTAGATATTCGTTTTATGAAGAATTAGGTTACTTTTTTAAAAGAAAAAAATGCATTTAAAAATCTGGGAAGCTACTATGAATTGATTTCCTGCAGTCCTCTCTTTGTGATAGCTCATTTCTGTAGTTGTATATGTATTATGAAGCTACTTTCAAATTATAGAAATTGTATTTTTATGTATGTTTAGATTGAACCTCTAATAAGACAAGAAAAAAAACTTCCATTGTGGAACATTAAGATGTGAAAGACCCTGATATCCACCGCTTTTCCACAAAGCATGTTTCAACTTTGATCCACCAGAAGGTTTTGTATATCTTGCATTACTTTTTTCTGTCAAATGAGTTAATAGACTGATCCTTATATTGTCCCTTGTTAATTATTAACACACATTCTAAAACATCTTCAGTATTATGGAAGTTTGTTTTTGTTTTTTTAAATAAACATAAACACCTATATGCAACTTCCCCCTCAAATTATAGTGGATTCTGATTTTGCTACCAGATGGGTACTGCTGAATATTTTTCAATTCTCCTAAATGTTTCCATGCTCAATTTTTTTTTTCATCATGGAGGGGCACTAGAGACCACAAATTAAATTACTTTCAGATGAAAGTAAAAAGGAAAATATATGCCAGGAGTGCATTTCAAGCAATGACTAGTGGACATTTAGTCCTTTGGACTAGGGCAGAGAGAGTCAAAGACATTCTCACCAAAATGCATATACTGTGGATGTTGACTACTCAACGTCAATCCATCAGTCCACATATCTACGCCCACTCCTAATTGCTGTTAGGTTACTTGTTAATGTAAGAGTACCTGTAGGCATCATGACACTGAATTCCTTTCATAAATCATTTCTATGCTATTTTAGAACTGCCATAGCTGGATTTTTTTTTTCCTGAACTATTTTTGCTTCTCTTCCTGAACGTTTCTGCTCCACCTAGAGAATTTTCTTCCTTCAATTTTATGACTGGATGCTGTCATAAGCAGTTGATTTCCATTTGTTGATGTGCTAATAATAGCTTACACAGGTCTTCTCTTTCTCTGAGATACAACCTTTAACTTACAGAAGTCTGTAACTTACAGTCACATTCTCCTTCAGTCATCTTGTTAGTCTATACTAGGTAAGCTGTTCTGTACATGTGTATATATTTTTATTTAAATTGAAGCTAAGATTTGTAGGATCTGAACAATTACTGCATTTTTAAACATTTCATTAAAGAAACCATTATATGTTCCATTATAACTCTGTAATCATGACAACACAGATGTAAAGTACTTTTCATTTTCTTATTCTTTGTTGCCATGGTTATAGTTTTAACCACTACTCTAAATTACTGCAGTACTTCATTGGATTGTTCAATCTTTATTAGATTTTATTAAAATTTTCAGAATAATTGGTCTTTACATCCAAGTGAAAAATAATTTTGTATTTTAAGACTTAAGTCTTTGTAAATGAAAATTTATTTTAAATACAAGTGGGAAGCTAAGATCTGATTTTTCTTAAAATCAGCATAATCTGGGGAGCAAGGGATGAATAAGGTCAAGGTTAAGTGTATAATGAGATCTAGTGTTAAGAAACATGATAAAAATGCTCCTTGAACTTGCTTCCATTAAAACAGTTGTTTTCAGAATGTACTTTCTCTGTCTCTTAAAACACGTAAGATTTCTGTGGAATACTAAAAACAAAAATTCAAACTGTTCTTAAACAAAGGTTGGAAGATTAAGCAATCTTGAACAAGAAAAAAAAATAGGACTTTTGTTTTTCTAATACCCTTTTTAATTCATACAAGTGCTTTGTTCTTGTGCTGTTTGCCAAATGCTGTGTTTGAATTTCTCACTTTAAGAAAATCCTGAGGCCATTTCAGAGTCTCCAAACCACTGAAATGTTTTTGGGATTTTGTGAACACGAGTTTGAGGCTCTTGATATGGCAGTATGAACTGATTATTTATATGTTTTATTCTGAGACTCAGATTAGTTTGAAACTGACTGATGTTAAAAATTGTCTTCTTTCACTTCAAAAGAATAGAAAGCCCAAAGACACCCACCAAACTTGCGTGTGGTAAGTGCCTTGGGAACATGAAGCTCCGCCTCTGTATGTGCCCAGAACAGCTTCCTCCATGACACAACTGTGCAGTTTCTCACTTTCTGCCTCATGCTATTGCCAACTGGATTTTCATTTTTCTACTTTGCTCTTCTGCAAAACACAGCCGGGAGTTCCTCAAAAGATGCAGAATGTTATTTTTTTCCTGAGCATGACATTCAGGGTACTGACTCAGGAGAGGGGAATGTTAGCTCTGGTCCCCCTTCTAAAGGAAGTAACACGTCTTCCCACTACAAAGAAAATAAGTATTCTTTAGAGCAGGACTGGAATGCTACTCTCCCAATTGCTAGGTCAATATCCTTGTCACTGAGCTATATGTATGCTCCTTCCTGCTTGTTCTCCTTCAGGCTCAATGAATCCTGGATTCATTGCCCTTTAGTGATAATTTACTTGGTAAAGATAACATTTCTATTTCAGAATAGCCTCTAACTTCAAGGAGAAGACTAAAGTATTATTCTAGGAAAAAAAAGATAGGTATGTCTACTTTACTCCCTATAACCTAAATCCAGAATTCTGATCAGATAACATTAAATACATTATTTTTACAATACTCCAACATCTTGGAATACTTCAGTCATGGTATTGGAATGCTTTGAATAGCTAGTTCATAACAACTAGTTGATAATGTCAGTAAGAGTATGCCAATGAGAAATGACAAGGTATATTTGATTCTATATGCTATGAAAATGACCTGCAGGTATCCAGCAGATGTGTATTTCAGTAAAACAGAAGGGAGCCAAGTTATTTTATCTGAATGTCTCAGGAATGCTTAGTGCTCTGTTCTATGCATAACATAACATAACATAACCTACTTTGGGCCTGTCTGTATGCAACCCTGACTCCTGTCCCTCCTAACCCTTTCACATGTGGTGGGCCTTGAGAGCATTTATATGTTTGGCAGCCCAGAAAACCAACTGCATCCTGGGCTGCATCAAATGAAGCGTGGCCAGCAGTTGAGGGAGGTGATTCTACACTTCTACTCTGCTCTTATGAGACCTCACCTGGAATACTGTGTCCAGCTTTGGAGTCCTCAGTACAGGAAGGACATGGACCTGTTGGAACTGGTCCAATGGAGGGCTAGGAAAATGATCAGAGGGCTGGAGCACCTCTCCTATGAAGACAGGTTGAGAGAGTTGGGGTTCTTCATCCTGGAGAAGAGCAGGCTCCAGGGACACCTCATAACAGCTTTCCAGTCCCTGCAGGGGGACTACAGGAAAAATAGGGAGGGACTCTTTATCAGGGAATGTAGTGCTAGGATGAGGGGTAATGGTTTCAAATTGAAAGAGAGGAGATTTAGATTAGCTATTAGGAAGAAATTCTTTACTGTGAGGAGGATTGTGAAACATTGGAACAGGTTGCTCAGAGAAGTTGTGGAAGCCCCATCCCTGGGACTGTTCCAGACCAAGCTGGATGGGGCTTTGAACAAGCTGGTCTGGTGGGAGGGAGGGAGATCTGAGAGGATGGAACTGGATGATCTTTAAGGTCCCTTCCAACTCTAACCGTTCTATGATTCTACATTCAGGAATTCAGTGAAGGAAAAATGTTTTGCTATTCTGCCTTACCATCTCTGTTTCACTTACAACATAGCCCTGCTGCCAAACAACCTAACAATGGCATGTACAGTAGAAATTAATGACAAGGGGAATCTTTTCATTTGTAAACAGTTGTAATGGGTTTGGTTTTAGAATTTTTAAATAAAGCAATTAATATATGCCACTCACACATTACTTTGCCCATCATAATCCTTTTCAACTGTACTTGTTTTAATATCAAAACCTCCTCCCCAAATCAACAAGCTTCTTAACTGCTTCTATATTAAAGTGGATTCACATGCGTGGGAGGGAATGTGCCTTCAGCTACTGCATTTATGCACCAATACCGGAAATTACTGTCCTCCTATCCTCTTAAATGCATCAGAAGAAACGCAGACCACAGGAGAGAGGCTGCAAAGGTTTTGGAGTAAATTTAACCTGTGCAGAAAACTGGAGACAGCAACCCCTGCTGCTGGAGCTGACGACTGCTTTCCCACTTAAATTAGCTGTTCTAGATAAATTATGGAAGATCTTTGTGGTCTCAGGTGACTTTTCTGTTACCCTGAAAGATTACTGTGGTCCCACACAAGAATCTGTAAAGAATGTTTTAAAGCTGTCCTCTCTACTTTCCTTAAGGTTTGCAATCAGAAGTAGTCACAACTACTTTTTTAAATGGGAAACTGGATGTCTTTCACAGGATGCACATGGGAGAGTCTTAGGCAGTGTGGCTATGCCTTCTCAGCATCTGTTCAGTGTTCATTTTCTCAGGTATCTATCTGCTTTTACCCACTAACTCATCACAGTGAACCACTGCTTGATCTGCAATGCCTATATTTGTTGTGATATTTGTGCATTAAATGAGTATAGGCTACAAGTATTTACCCCAGAGTACATCTTGAGTAGTTTACTTAATGTGATTTGCTCTTACTATGCATGCTTATGTTTGCTTGTAGTCTTTTACTTTCACATTTAAAAATGATCACAGTCTAAACCAGGAGAGCTGAAAACCACATGATTATTCTCTTTCAAATGCAGAGCCATCAGAGTCCTCTCCTGCAGAGGGCTGATAAGTGCTTTAAATTTTTCAAATATGGTAGAAACTGTGGCCTTTCCCCTTTAGCCTTGATTAGGGTTGGGATTAAACACATGCTGCCGCTGTATTTTCTGTGATTAGATTGTCCTTGGGCAAGTGCATCCAGTGTGTGCTAGGCAGTTCAGTGATCAGCCTTCCACAGGGAAAAGAACAAAACCAGGAAATATTCATAATTCATTGTGATCAGACATCTAAGAGTACTCTAGAGATATCTGCTGGTTGTTGGCATTTATTCTACATTATTGTTATTATTATTATTATTTTACAATTTGCTCTTGACATTAGTCATTAACATGTGCTTATGTTATTAGTATTTCCTGCCATTGTATACACAAGCCAGAGTTTAATTTTCATCATATTTGCCTGTAGAAATAGTTTGTTCTTTTAAGCAATATTCACAGGGCTAAGAAGATATCTTCTATTTAAAAATAAATAAATCAGGCCAAGACATGATCTTGAACTTAATAAGAACTGCTGAATATTAACAGAATAAGACACTTTTCTGCAATATTTTAACTGCATTTTCTGCATTGCAATAAGGCAAATAAAAATGGATATGTTGCTATATATTTATAATGCATTGCTTTCATTAATAGAAGAAAGGTCCCTTATTTTTCTAACCCTTCTATCCCTAAGAAAAGGGGCTTTTCTACCTATGTTTAAAGATCTTAAAATTATATTCTCAGCCTGCAGGCTCATGTGCATAACTGAACACTGAGAAGTGAAATTTACCTTTCTGCAGGGAGCCAATGTGATTCCTATGCAACACAAATCCTACTTAAACTCAACTTTAGAAAGCGTAACGATTTACACAATCACAGAAGAGTTGGTGCTGGAAGAAGCCTCCAGAGGCCATCTAATCCAATCCCCTTCTACAAAAAGGGGCTAACTAAAAAAGGTTAGTTCAGGTTGTGCCCAGCTGGATTTTGAATATCCCCAAGGACGGAGAATCCTCATCTTCTTTGCGATTGTTTCAGTGTCCAGTCACACTCACTATAAATAGGATTTTTCTTATGTTTTAACAAAATTTTCCGTATGTTGGTTTGTGTCTGTTGTCTCTTGTTCTTGCACTGGATACCACCGAGAGCATTCTGGGTCCCTCTCCTTTACTACCTGCTGTGGTCACCTGGCTGCCAGGTGCCCACAAAACCACTCTATCAAGTCCCCCTCCTCAGCATGACAGGGGGAGAAAATAAGATGAAAAAAGTCTCAGGGTCTCGGGACTTGGCATTACTGAGGGCAATCTTACCAGTACGGACCAAGGTGGAGAACACATTCAAAGTCTTGTCCTTCTTCATGGTCTTTGTCACCAGGTGTCCTGCTCCATTCAGCATTTTCCCTCATCTTCATTTTGCTGTGTCATTTCGCAAGCACTTCTTGTTGCACTTCACATCACTCATCAGGTTAAACTTCAAATGGATTTGGTTTTTCTGATATCAGGATGGGGCCCCCTTTAGCTGTTTCATTAATTACAAGGCCTGTCTCATCCACATTCCTCTACATTCTTCACTTTCCAACCTGGGCCACCTCTTTCTCACTTGATTGATAGTCATCTCCTTCATCATTCCCACTTAAAAAATTGCATGGATCTCATATTGGCCAAACTAATCTTGGGATCCATGTGTCTTGAATTGATACTTGTACTTGGAACGATACTCATTCATTTCAGGTTGAAGCACTGGGGAAGAGTGCAATTTTTTCTGATTAGAATTTCAAAGGCTATTGCCAGGCTGAATTGGTCTTCAAAACTTTGAAGACTATTGTCTGGCTAAAATTTTGAAGGCCAGTGCATTGTAATATTTTTTCTATTCAAAAAAGTACAGATCAGAATCTATTTAGGAAGATGGAAATTTTAAAATAGTAAAGACTTTTAAAAAGAAATGTTCAAAAATGTACATATTTCTTTAAACATTACAATTGAAGCCTGTCTTTTTCTGATCTGTGAAGTCATGAGGCATCTAGTAAAGAGGATGATCTTCTGCTTACAGTGGAACTGTCCTCTTCACAATTATAAAAAGTAGTTTGGAATATTTCTGGAAGCACCTGTCATAAAGATTTTGGATTGTCATTAAGTCCAAAGTTTTCCCTGTTTATCCTGCTCTCCAGCCTGGATTTCTGAATTGGGTTTTGAATTAGAGACATTCAGTTTTTCAACAGTTTGCTAATAGTGACTTCTCTTCATTCCTGAAGCATTTTTTATTTCCATGGACAACTTGCAGTTTGTTCTCTATCCTGTAATGAATTTCAGTTTGTTCTTCAGCACATGCAATGAATTAATCCTTAGGGTTTTTCTGCTGTTCAGGTGTCTTGTCTTAACTGTTAAAACTAGATTCAGTGAAGGTGAATACTATAGCCATTGAAGCCTAGCAGCTCAACTTGATCCAAACCTTTTATAATCATACTACCACACCAAATCATAACAAGTTTTTAGATATTTTCACCTTCGTGTATGTTTCTTGCTGGGTTTACTGTTATAGCTATCCGTCATTTATATACTTTCTGTTTACCCCATCTTCCCAAAGCAGAATGCAGAAATACTGATAAATATAGATTTACTCACACAGTTTTTGAAGATACATATTTTTTGTTAAATTATGTCTTCAACAGCTATGTCATTCTGTGTTGCTTCTTTTAAACCACAGGGAGTAATACTATTTTATACAGAGGAATCAGCAGTAAAACCACTGAATCATAAAATCATATAATGGTTTGGGTCAGAAGGGACCTTTAAATATCATCTAGTCCAACCCCCTGTCATGGGCAGGGACATCTGGCACTAGATCAGGTTGCTCAGACCCTCATCCAACCTGACCTTGAACACTGAATATATTGTTTATGTGTCAGTAATAACAGCATATGTTATGTGAGTTTCTCAATGCTGAGCAATTCTTTTCCTATTTAAAATGCAAGGTATTTTGTAAATGTTTCTACAGTGGGGGAAAGTTAACTCAATATACTCAAAGAGTTTACGACTCAAAGACTTTCTTTTGCAACTACTATCATTTTCCCCAGTTTCTGATTATTTGCAAAACATTAAATATTTGGGCAGTAGTTAATTGTTTCCATTCAAACATTTGACACATTCTTCATTACTTTTAGAGCATGTGGAGCCTTTCACCCAACTACAGTTACAAGTAAGAGTGATGAAATCATTAGATGTCTTGTAAACATTCATGCTATCCATGTAGAGTTTGACAACATCTTAAAGGTCTTTTGCCAGGTTCATTCACTGTTTAATTATTTGTTATTGATAATGAATAACAGTACAATCGTTGTCATTTGTCATTGTATTCTATTGCGGACACAGATTTTTCACTGTATGGCTGGTGGTTCCAAAAGGTTTTCAGTTAAATGAATGGGAGAGATAATAACATCTCATGAAAGACCGCATTTTCCTTGTGAAATAAAACCACTATTTTCTTATGATTCATGATGGATAGTAACAAATACTGTAACTGATGAGCAAATACCCTGATTTCCTATACTTTAACCTAACTTCTTTTCTTGATAACTCTGGCTCCTAACCAAACAAACCAAGTTATGTTTTGAGTATTAGAATTGTCACTTCTTGCTAAAGTATTTCTAAATGAAAGTTCACAGGACACAAAATAGTTGTCTTCGTTAAAGACAATGTAGAAGTGACATATGCAAAAATACCTTCAGGAGTTAGAATTCTGTGATTCCACTGCAGACTCTTGTTACATATTATATTTTAACAACTTGCCTGAGAAAGTAGATAACGTGTGATATCTTCTTTGATTAGCTCATTAGGACTGAAGCCATGGAAAAATAATACTTCATGATTGTAATTGTGCTGATAATTTATAAGCCATCTATATCCTCACCTTCTATGAGAAGTATAATCCTTAACCTATCTGTGAAGTATTCCCTGTGACTTCTAAAGGGGTAAAGCCTCGTACTCTTTACTGTCTTTAATTACAAGCAGAACATACCTTTTGGGATGATATATGCAGCACACAGGACCACAGCAAAGCTTGTAGGTGAACTCTTTTAACTAGATTTTTTAGTCAAGAGGTAAGCCTTCTTTTAATCTCTTTTTATCCATTTATTATAGGAATAAGTAAAACAGATATAAATACAGCACACAAATGTGTAAGTACAGAGCATGTAGGCAAAGGTTCTTCTTAGTGGCCGATGGTTATGCCTTTTCTTTCACATGTACACCTTTCCTCACACGTAGATTGTTGATTTAGTTATATACGCCGTCTATACCATACACTCTGCTTTAAAACTTACTCTCATGTTAATTGGAAGCAGAAAGAAGCACAAAAGCTAGGGATTTTCAATCTATGCCAGTAGCCACCTTTGTATCTCTGATCCTGTTTCCTACAGACTAAGCAGATGAGGTATAGATCTTTCTGTAGTTGCCTCCTTGTTCCATTTCCATCTTTCCCTCTAAATTGAAAAATACTTTTTGATAAAAGGACCTTTCTTTACAAATGTGACTTGTTCATTTTCAGGGAAGAAATGTGTATAAAGCCATTCAGTTTGAATGTTAATAGAAAACAATTAAGCTGCCTTCTGGGTCAATTTCTGTACTTGTTGGCTTTCTACACAAGTGTACTTGCAGTTCTTTTCAGCTGGAGGTTCTAAAACCTAGACCTCTGAGCAACTTTCCATCATGACTCTAAACCTGTGTGACAGCATAGAAATTGCCTTGATAATGCTCATTTTCTTGGTCACAAAAGTGTTGTGAGGCTTAAATAATTAATACTTAGAAAACACTTCAAAAATCTTCAGTTTAAATGATGAGGTAGCAGCTTTTAAAATCTGGGACATGTTTTGAAATCTTAGAGAATATTACCTAATATATAGAGAATTACCTATGTATTAATTGAGACTACTTCAGATAATGAGGTGTTTTTACCTGGTTATAGAAATCCTATTTAATGTAAAATAGTAACAGCAAGTCTGGCTGGATGCAGGTGGTGAGAGAATTTTATACATGAAGGACTCTGAAGCCTGTGCTCAGCAGCAGTGAGTCTTAAATGGGCTACTTTTGTTCCCTCAGAATGACTCATAACCTCATCTGAAACACATTTCCCACAGTGATCTGGGGTTGCTTATTACTGGGAGAGCTCAGTGTGAAAAGATTAAATCACTGTGTGCCACAGTAGCCCTTTCATACAAGTTAAAACTGCTGTGACTCATGATAGGTAGCAGAGTATATTAATCTGGGCAGAACTATGTTAATGTACTGCTTCTGCCATACTTTGAGCACTAGGAAGATGGCAATAAGAAGAGTTGTGCCTCCCTTTTTCTCCTCTCCCCTCACTGAAGTTCTTCTAGCTCTTTAGGCATTCCTTGTGGCTACCTCCAGGGATGTGCCATTTTGGCAGAATTTGACACTGGAAATTTCCATAACTTCATTCACAGCAGGGCTTGCTGGTACACTCATAGTCTGGTGTGACTCATTTGCCTCTGTCTACTGTAAGCAACAGCCATCTAATACAGTTTAAGCTTTCACACATCTCAAAGAGCTTCTATACCTCTTCTCTATTTTTAATACTTATATTCCACGCTTAGGATGGATTTCTCCTCAGTATGCCATCATTTCCTTGGGTAGGTAAATTACAGCCAAGTCTATTTGATGCTTCTTTTTGATCCTCACATTACATTCTCTTATCCTAGATAATAATGACCTCTTTATATGTAATTTTGGATGCTACATATCTTAATAAAGTTAGAATGTTTTGCATCTCTAGTTTAGCTATGGCATATTAGCATTTTCAATGTCTTCCAATGAATGTTGTCCACATTTTTCTGACAGATGAATTTGATTTTTTCCACTCTACTCATACAACCCATAGTCTCGTCACAGTCACTTTTGGAGTCTCATATTGATTTTAAGGCGCTTAATAAATAACAAAGTCCAACACCCAAAATGTTTCATAATGTTTCTTTCTTTCTTTCTGACCTTCCATTGTCTTATACTTCCAGCCATTTAGGCAAAGCTGTAGCTGATGATTACATGTCACAGTTGCAGTCCTTTTGAAAAGTTCTCTTTTTTACTTTATCTGGGTGGCAGAAACAGCAGCTTTAAAGGGATTTATGTTTCATTGCAATTCAATCATGATTTGAGTGACAATGGCAGGCAAAACTCAGGCATATTATTTCCAATTTGGAGCTTGCTTTCTTTCTTGTTTCTTATTGTAATTCTGAGTATTCTGTTTCTCAGAGCTACCCTGGATATTTCAATAGTGTAGACCTTAGGAATGTAACTCATCCCACCTAACAGTAGGTATGAACACATAATTTTATGTTTATACTAATTCAGTATGAAATTGTTTCACACTAATTGCAATTAATGCCTGGTGCTTGTAGGTATAATTTCTTGATGAAATTTTAAAGCCAGAAATGAAATGGAGAGTTTGAAATGGAATAAAGACAGTTGCTGTAATATTTTACTTAATCAATTAATATGCTTACAGTAAGGTATTCTATTTCAAATTACTATAATTTTTCTCCTTGTTCCATTGTGCAAAAAATTCACAACAGTTAATAAATATGCAAAGATTTAGGTAAGGGGCTAGGAATGTACATCAGGATGTGTAATCAACTCAGAGAGAAGTGTAAACATTATACTACACAGGGATATTCACTAGCTTTTTCTCTCTATTAGCTTGAGTCTGCTGCATAGTGAATTATCATTGCAGTGCAGGGAGGTTAAACACACATGCGTGCCCACATGTATGTCTGCCCTGTAGTCTGTTTGGCAGAAATTTAACTTCCTGATAAGATGAAACTTATTTTTTTTAAGTGATTTCAGAACTAAATGGATACCAGCCATTCTTGGAATTATGAAATTGTGTGCAGATGCAGTCATTCTGCCCATAGTCCTCTTCTGTTTCTTAAAGAGAATTTTCATTCTGTAATACAGGAGAGATTTCCTATAATATAAATTATGTTTTTCTTTCTCATTTTTTCAAGTTATTATAGAAAACACTGCAATGAGATAAGAAAATTTATCTTCCACAGGTGTTTACTTCTAGGTATGTCTTATTCTGAAATGTGTCATTTATGAATCAGAGAAATTTTCTTCTCTTTGTCACCTCAAGCATTCCATCCACTTACGCATATTTTTCACTGGTTTTGATCACTCAAAAATAGAATATCTCTATTAATACACTCTTATAATACCTCTGTGTAGTCAGATAGTGTCCTTACATGGAAAACTAAGAAAAGGAAAGAATGAAAGTAAATTTTCCCAAAACACTTGGAAAACTTTTTCATTTTCAGCATGGGAACAGGTAACAGAGATTTACATATCATTACAGGGCAATAGAGTTTAGGGACTTAAGGCACCTTTGAAAATGTTACTTCCGGTGACCAGAGTAGAAGATATGCAGGAAGCATACATGGAGAACTGAAACCAGCCCTCCCTCCTTTACATAGTTTAAACTTGAATGAGAACTTTTTGTTTAATGTGTAATATTCAAGTCTGACATTATCTCTTAGTTTCCTCATTATTTATATATTACTTATATTTATTGCGTCACATTGCTTTCCAGTTCTACACAGAAGTGAATGACTAATTTGCACTTTATTTCCTGATATTTCTATATTTTTATATCTTACATTAAATTTCAGATGGTCTTTTTACTGATATTTTATGGTCCATATTTTGCCTTTCTAGAGTTGTGCTTCTTTTAGATTGTTTATGGTTACTTCCCCCCCTGCCCTGCTCCCCATTTCTAAGTAGTCATTCCTTCTTGCTGTTTGCCTTTCAGCTTCTTGAGTAAAATCCAATCCCTGCCATGCAGGTCAACAGTTTTCCTTAGAGACAGAAACTGCTGATTTTCTTTCCCACCTTAATCTCAATCATATACTGATTACACTCTTACCTCTCTGATTGCTCTGGTCCATTCTGCATTTCTCCCTGAAAACTCAAATGACCCTCAGGTGTCATTTGTTAGATAAAAGAATTAGTGACAACAGAAGATGTCTAGATCTGAAGTTCATTAGTCTCTCTAGAAACAAAGTGAGAACCTTTATATGAATAACGTGTGGGCAAGCCTCCTATTACTAGGGTTAATTGCTGCTGGAAAAGCAATGTTTGATTTCCCTTTAAAACTGTTGATAGTGATCTGCACTCATTTGCTAAAAGAATTTCTATCTTATGTCTCAGAGGAGTGCAGTGACCATCAACACTTGCATTATTCAGGCTAGTTAATTAAAAGACTGTTTTCTTAAAAAAAAGAACACAACAACCAAACAACCCTCACACTCCCTTTGCTTACTTTTTTTTGGCCTTTGTTACTTCATTATGCAAATGCAAATCCACCATCAATAACCACATTTTTCCATCATCCAAAGCTCACAATGTCCTTGGTGACCTCAGCTTCTACAAAGAACGCCCTGCAGGCAGTTTGGTAAGTAGGACTTTGCACAGTAAAATCACACTGTGCATCAGCATCCTCACTGAAATGTCATTGATTTTCCATGCAAAATCAAGCTTTATTAGTCTGGTCAGTACTCAACTACATGAGACATGCCAGTCCTGCTACTGAAAGTATTTTTTTAAAACATGTAATCTTTTTTTTTTTTTTCTGCAACCCTCCTCATTTTTTTCTCCAACATGATATGTTGCAAGCAACTGTACCAGCAGCTTCTTCAGTGTGAGTCCATCCGCTGCGTGCAGTGTATCAGGCCATTCTGCATTGAATTCCTAATACGCAAAGTGCAATATACAGTGGGTTTTTTTCCTCTTTTCCTGATTTTATTTTATTTTATTTTATTTTATTATTTTATTATTTTTTTATTTTTCTGTCATGACACTTTACCATACAACTTACAGAAAAGTTCCTAGAGGCAATTTTTGGACTCAGAAATATCCTATTTATTTCACTTCTTAAGGCTGTCACATCTTGATGTTTCAGTACTTTAGTTCACACTATCCATCATTAAAAAGGAGGAAGATGAGCTCTTCTTATCATTCTTAGACAAGAGTGAGTTAACAGAAGTGAATTTGGAAGTGATGCAGCCTCTGGCTTGTTCTTGTAGAATATGAAAATTTGCGCATGTATCATTTGATTTCCAGTAAGGACTTTTCTAATCATTGCTTTTGAGTACAAGACAACAACCTTTCCTTTGTGTTCCTGTTTCAAGTTACTAATTAACACAGTAACTGTCATCAAAAGGCCAGTGGACATCGATTTGTTGATCTTGCAAAGTGACTAGCAACATGAAATTTGTTAATAGGATTTGCTTGGAACTTCACTGAAAAGCAGTAAGGCTGCTCCATGTGTGTAACAATTTTCATACGGAAGGTCTGTCACATCCAACGTGCGACTGCTTAGTTTTCAAGGTGAGTAATACTTACATTGCTACTTTACACAAATGTTGCTTACAGCTATTCTTGCAGTGAATGAAGATTGTCCTTCATTACCCTAGCACAAGCTGGCAAATTTAAATTCTTCCATATGAAAAATGATAATACTTAGATTCACAGTTCTCAATTGGGTTATGAAGAGTTGCTAATCTTGTTATGAAAATATTTGAAGAGACACAGTGATTAGGTAAACTGGATTTCAATAAAATAAAGACAACCTGTTAAAATATCTGCTTAATTATTAATATTTCTATTTCTCATTCAAGTGGAAAATATGAAAAAAAGTCCACGTGCATTTGTTTCCATTGTGTGCAAGAGAAAGAAAGAGAGGGAAAGGTCTGACAGACAAAGGATTTACTGGAAAGAAAGTGATGAAGTTTGTCTTTTTGCCCAGATTCATTTCATAGGACATTTTCCATGGAGAATGAAGATAAAGAAAATGTAACTGTCTTGTGCAACTTTTCCACTCATTTCTTGTAATAGCATTTGGTTGTGACTGACTGTGTGGAAAAGGTGGTTGTAGGCTGGAATGTGATAAAGAAATAATATTTTCCCAACACTTCATATGCTGTCAAGAAATTCCTTCTTAAAATCTATGATACTTAGACAACTGTAATTTTTAACTGAAAGTGTTGAAATGGTTCTCCACCAAACGCAGTATTGAAACGGTGCAATTTACATAATAATAGTCTGATTTGCATATTTATTATTTTCATTTAATTTGCTGCAAACAAACGGTTCTAATCTGGTTTCAGGATAATCTCTAACCTTCTATTGTTCTTCAGTTAGTGCATACACATGTACACCCACAGACACACACATACTGGCCGCACATACATATTTCATAGAATGCTTTTTGCTTTTTTCTCAAAATACATTGTTCAGTTCCAAGAAAGAGGTTTGTTGTGGGAACTCCAAAGAGAGAGAAAGAAAATAGTGATCTTTTTCCTTTTTTATCTTGGATTTTCCACATTTTTTTTTGCATTTGTTTTTGATTTGGGAGTTCTTTTCTGGGATATTTATATTGCTTTTTATGGTGGCTGAGCTAAGAATTATAATTACAAACATGAAAGTTAGCAATTGCAGGTTTTGAAGATACTATTTTAGTAGCGATTAGTCATCTCTACATTTAATGGTTTGTTAATATTTGAGCTATTTAAAAAGAATTAAATTAATTTAAATAATAGTTTAAATTTATTTTAAAAAAACAACTACCTTTCATAAATAATTTAATTGAAAAATGTTGAGGTTTTTTTTCTATACATTTTTGTTTTCATGTTAAAAATTATACTAAAAAAATAATATTTTGGGAAAAATGCCCCCTTCGCATAAAATTTCCTTGTAAAATGTTGACATGTCACTGTGTGTAATACTAATCTAAACCCTACGATGATCTCGAGAAGTAAAGACCATTGTCTTATTAACATTTATGTGTGTTTTATCTTTATTACTGTTGCCATCAGATAGGGAACTGCTGTTCAGTAATAGCAGGCAATAGTTATGATATGATCAGAAAGTACAGATGGAAAGACTAATATTAACACAAAGGGAGTGCAAGAGATCTGAACGACCATTCCCATGAATCACTAGAACAGTAACTTCAAATGGAAAATATTTTAATTTTGGAACATGTCTGTTTAAAAATAGGGTGTGTTTTGTTACAGGATTTGTAGGAAGGGAAGCCTTTTTTTTTTTTTTCAATCTAGAAATTAGTCACAGAAGTTGTTTTTAGCCGTGAATGCATGGATTGTGAAAGTATATTCTCCGTTTGCCTTCACAGAAGGCTAAGCTTATTATCTTGGAAACAGAACTTTGCTAGTACAGCAGCCCTCCTTCCTCTTCTGTGTTCATCTGGGACCTGTTTGCAACCTCTGTTCTGCCTAGCCTTCTTTGTGCAGTGGGAAAAGGTAGGAATTCTACTTGGAAAGAGTTCAGCATATCAAGGCAGCGCCTTCATAACTACCACTACCACCACTGAGAGAAACCTGTTTCTGTTCTGGGCCAGGCACATCCCCCCAGTCCTCCAGGATGGCACTTTGAATTGCTTGCTTCGTACAAGAGAGCTGAGCTGAGCTTCCTGCTTTCCCAGGAAGAAGGTGTCCCTATCTTTTAACATCTAACTAAATTTGTACAGTCTTTAGTAGGCAGATGTGAGCAGATCTAACAACCTCATGCAAAGCGTCATGATGACTGTAGCTACAAAGTCTGCAGGGAGAAGATGGTTTTCATACAGCAGACTTGGAGCTTGGGTGGACTAGGATCAACATTCAAAAAGCTTTATTGCTAATTGGACATGGCCCCCACTACATTTGTATTACTTTTCCATTTGCATTAAAGCTCTAGTCTCGTGGAAAGAGTGTAAAAGCATCTTTATAGGATATCTAAGTTGATAAAATATAAAGAACATAACTGTATGATAAATTCCAATTGCCCCACTTAACACTGAGGGATTCCTAGGACACTTTGAGTGAAAACATATCTGCCCCAGAAATAATCCTGCTAGGGAAGAACTAGCCCATTAGGGGAAGAGTAGAACCTTGGAAACAAGAAGTCAGACAGACTTTTCATTGTTTGAATGACCTTATTACCTCAGTAGAGTTAGATACTAATTTAGAGGAGCTGAAATAAATAAATAAAAAAAAAATTAAGGAGGAAGTGTTATTTGAAGCCCTTAAGCAACGCGATACCAAGTAATATATTTCATCAGAGATATGTAAATGTATTCTGAATATTCTTGTAGAAAAAAACCCCACTTTTTTGAAAAGAAAATTCTTCTCCTATAAATTCATTGTAAGTGTTCAGTAACTAAATTAATGTCATGACAAGGGCTTCGGGTGTCAGGATTTCCTGCAAAGGAAGTTATTTTAGCCTTAGCCCAGAAATCGGAGGTTATGATGGGAGACCATGCAAGCTTTATGATGAAAAGAGGATTCAGATAAAACTGCTTCTGAACCCTAATGCAAATTTTCTATCAAAATGACAAAGTTATCTTTCCTTTAGAAAGTGGTTCTGACGAAGTTCCTTATTTGAGGTTAATCACATGTCTACCTGGCTGGAGTCTTTGAAAGAAACAGAAAAAGTTGGCTGGGGACCTGATGTATGTAAAAAGAAAACAATATAATAATAAATACCTTCTACCATGTTGCCAGAACTACTAAATTATAAAATTTAAATGAAAGAAACTCTCTGTACATAGTTACATCCTGTCCATGCCAAGCTGCACTGTAATCAGTGGAAGTATTATTTCCAATTTCAGAGGACATTGGAAAAATCAATAGAAATTTTGCTTTCAGTGTAATAAGACGGTGATGGACATGCAGTGTAGAGTATCGAATGTAGCAGAGAACCACTCTAGGAACTTCAACCTGCCATATAGATGGGAATATGATATGGCATACTTTTAAGTGTTTTTATAAGGATTCCTTCCTGCCCGCTAATAAAACTGTTATTGGGACCAATAACTATAACTGCTGCTGCCTGCTTTCATGAATATACTTTTGAAAGGCAGGGCAACCTTATGGGACATCACTATAATATTTTTTCCACCCATTGCTTACTGGGTGGAACAAAATAATCAATTAATATTATTAGGAAATCATTGTCTCTTGTTCTGTAGATGACTTCCACAGAAACAAGTGCTTTTAACATTACTTGCAGCAAGAAGTGACTTTTTGTAAATATGCTAGGGAACCGTTAGTGTACAAATTTTTTTTTCCTAGATAGCTTGAATCTGTTTCTCCAAAGACTGTGAGGAACATAGATTTAAACTTAGTGGCTCATAGCACAGAAGCATGTGAGCGGCCTCTGAAAGACTAGTTCCCATGTTATCAATGCTATTCTGTTGTTCTGTCACACACATTGTTACTGAAGGTATTAGTCCTAAAAAACTGTTTAGGTATAAAAGTGTCAGGCAGTATTGTTCTTTCCTCTGTTCTTGTCTAGGAAGTCTGGGTATGCTAAATATCAAATCCTATTGACTCCAGTAGGCATCTATATGCAAATATCCAAATCACTGGAATAATTTCCTTTGTTTTTTGCCTGTCAAAGATATTTGAATAGTGGAAATGCATACTCTGAAACCATTATCATGGCATTTTCATGTCATGCTCTCTAAAATCTAGCAAAAGAGTCATCTGCAATTGTGGCTCAGTTTCCCCATTCTCAGTTTGTCATGCTGTGTCAGCTATTGCCTCTGCCTACAAACATTGTCTCACGTATCCTCAAACCATAATGATTTCCATGCTACTCCTACCATTCTTCAGTAATATGTATTTAGTGGCTTTAAACAAAATATTGATCTCTTCTTTCTCCACTTCTCCTCCAAAAAGAGCAGAAAAAAAATTAATGAAAAGCTTATGATAAAGTTGCTACCTTAGACAGAATCAGGTCTGTCTGATATGTTAATATGCCCTGTATTTCCAAGGTTACTTTCAAATCTAGCCCATTCTCACCTATTTTAAGAATATTCTATGTGTCAGTCTTCCCTTACATATCCACGTTCTACCAATTTGTCAGACTTGCTTTACCTGCAAGTTGTCTGTTATGTCAGCCTACAAAATAACATGTACACAATACTGCTTTATATATAGTAATGCAGTAATGCATTTTAAAAATATACTGTTTATACAATAAAATAATTGTATGTGGCCAGGATAGCTTTCAAGCAGTATTGAAAACAGAACATGCCAATGTTTTTTTTTATATTTCTGTTGAAAATGTGGTATGTACATATAAGCCACATTCTGTTTCTTAAATCTCTTGACCAAAAGTCAGTTCTTCTTATCTTTTATGAGCGAATATATATGGCAATTGTAATCAGGCAGAGTGAAATTGCAGCACCGTGAAGCTGTAGCCTGAGCATCTCTCCAGTTCCTGCCTAATCCTCGCAACAAGAGGGGGTATACCAGTTCCTGGAGACTTGATCACAGGCATTTCTTTCTGCATGAAGCTTCAAATCTTTATAAGAATAACAGAGTTCTGTTGAGTAGCTTGCAGACATAGTGCAACTGAAGGTTGCAACTGCATCGAAATTTTCAGGGTAGAACACTGCAAGAATTAGTCTAAAGGAGCAAAAGGTCTCCATCTCTGTAAATTTTGAAAAATACAGTCAAAATATAATCACAAATATTGCATTTCTCTTTGCATTCCTAGTGCAGGGAACAATAAAATTGTGTCTTTAGAAATGCAGTGTTACTGCAAATAAATACTGTTTAGCTAATATGTAGATGCCTTGTGAGGCTGTGTAATTTCCCAAATCAATATCCAATTATACATTTTACTCATACTAATGGCAAGTTCAAGACAGCAGGAAGATTTTTTTCAGCAAAAAGTGAAGTGGAAGAGTGAGTATAAAATATGGGGGTTTTTTTTGCCAATAGGTAGCTTACTTTAAATCCCAGCTGGAGGGAACAGTGAAATAATGCAATTCCAAATGCCCTTTTTTCTAGGTTTTCTATTTCTTTTTGCTGCCTGTCCTTAGAAGGATGTCTGGCAATGCAAATTCATCTCTTATTTCCTGCACTTGCATCATTAACAAGGGGATATTCAGTGATTAAAAATGTTTGTGCATTGGGTAATGCACACTTTTACATTACTATGGAAAACAGCATTTGGTTTTGATCACCCACAGACAAAAGCTTTCAGTTTATTTCTTCTCTCCCTGCTATTCTTAGTACTTGTGTATCTTAGGTGTTTTATTGTCTGTTGAAAAGTAATTTTTTTCATCTCTTTAGTGTGAGTATTCATGAGGCAAAGAATGTGTTAATAAAATTGTTATCTTGTTTTAGGTGATAAAGATGGATATGCAACTATTAATTCGCTGTTAGGAATATAATAGCCATTGTAGCTTGTTGCTCATGATGCTTCTGAGATTTTATGAGAAAATATGCTGCAGAATGGTGTGGTTACATTTTAGGGGTATATTTAAGAAATGTATACAAAACAAAGTACATCGACTGGAAGTCTTTATTTACTCTTTATTTTATACATTCCTTATCAAATCCTATGGAATTTGGAATGTACAGATAAAGCTGCATTGTGTATATGGGAAGAAAAACCTAGCCAATGACTTAGCAATCAAACCCATAGTTATACATCTGTAAAAATTTTTACTATCTAACCTGCTAAATGCCATAAACCTGGTGCCACTTGAAGCGTAATGATGATTTCTGTACAGTTTGATAATATCAATTACTTTGGCCTTGACATTTGTAAGCATAGTTTTGTTACTTAACCATTTTCAATTATCATTCATATTATTCAAAAATCAAATATGATTGAAGTGAAGCCTTACATTCAGTAAACAGTGTGTCAGATTATTTTTCGCTGCACGCTAGTGAAGATTCACGTGCTTATGGTTAGGACAGATGGGGACCTGGTGTGGGCAAAACAGAAGGTTTTTTTGGGAAAAGTAGAACAATAGTATATAAATATTATTAAAATTGGCAACACAATAATTTGATGTTAATTTCCATGAATGCATCACATAATCCCTTTAGAAGACCAAATGACTAGTCATTATTTTGGTAGAGAGAGATAGTGATTACTTAGTTTCTTTCTGTTTCCTGTGCAATCACATAAGCATTGTGACAGCAACAATGACATCTGCAGACAATGGCTGCCGAATTTGCTAGATAACCAGTTTATCAATAGACTTTCTGCAGGTGACATGTGACATCAATGTCTGCATTAGCAGATTTGCACGCAGTGATTCTGAACTTAGCCAAAACCAGCACTTTTAAAGAAGGGTATTTGTTAACTGGTAAGACAGAGGGTCAGGACATGGGTGTGCATGTTAGTGTCTCATCACCTACAGTGTCAAATCTGGAGTCTGATGCCAGCCAGTGCATGTTAGCATGGGCCAAGGACCACTTCCAGTGAACAAACCAAGTGAGGCCGCACTGGTTAAGAGCTAAGGAAGTTTAACCTTATGGGGACAAGTTATGCTGTGCCATCTGTGTGCTGCGATGGAGAATGAAGTATTTTATATACTAGCATAGGTGTTAATCTAGAGTCCCGCCTCTAATACATATTGTGAATATGTATGTCATCTGGCAGAATATGAGAGAAAAAAAATATATATTTGTCATTTGTCATATTTGTAATAAAGCTAAATCCCAAATAGAGGAACCACCAAAGGGCTTAACCTGATTTTGGATTTTGACCGTCTGCAGTGGGTAACCTATATGAGCAGATTTCAAAAGTGTGATGAACAAGAAACATACATCAAAAAACTGCTGCACTGGCTAGCTGTGGTAGTTAAGCTTTCAACAGTAACCTGATCTTCTAAAGAATGCCTTCAGAAGAGGCACCTAAGAAAAGTATATCACAAAAGTACTAATTTTTCAAGCCCTTTGAATCTATGAAGTAAGACGACCCTGGCTGCTTCATGCTTATCTACACTGGAGTGTGCCAGAAGACATAAGCTTATGTTGTCCTTCCTTGAAGTTTTCACTGAGAAAGCTGAAAGCAAACCACCTTAAAGCCCCAAATATTTGTATTCACATCAAGCTGATACACATAGGTTTTCACAAGGGCTTTAATAGCACAGAATCAGTATAATACTAGCCATAGCTACGCAGCTTTCAGCTTAAAGCTGGCTCTGATTCAACTGTGCTGGTGTGGAGGCAGTTCTCTCTTGCATCTGTTTGCAAAATATACCCTACTGACATATCCACACAATAGCATTTACAATAGCAGATGAAAGCAAAGCTTTGAATAGTTAAGGATATCATCCATCTTACGCTGTCTACAAATGAAAAACATTATTCTTACCAAGGAAAAAAAAAAGTGCAAACTTCTTCACAAGAATATAAATTAAATGGATTTCTAATGAGTGAAGAAGGTCTTTTAATACAAGTTGAACTCCACAGCTTCTTCTTCCAGGATATTTTAAGAGATGAATTTATGTGTTGAGTACTTTCCTGAATAAAATTTTGGGGATGCAATTGATAATTTATCACTTTGAAGCATCATTCTTTCTGGAAGGTTTTGGTTTTGGTTTAAGTCCATAATAGTTGATCCTCCTGCAAAAAGCCATGATGTTGTCTTTTCTAGATTAAGTAGGAAATGTCAGGAATGTTAGTCAGGCCAAGCTCAAAACACGATGACTGTAAGAAAGTGCCTATTTGTGAAAAACCTTTAAAACTGCATTTAATTTTTCATCTGTGGGTTTAGAAAACTGGCCCATTTTCTTTGCCTTGGCTTGCTTTGACTTGACTTTCAGGCAGAGTTGGAAAATTAATCAGTATGGTAAAAACTGTGGGGGTTTTTTTGCTTGTTTGTGTTGTTGTTTTTTTGTTGTTGTTGTTTTTTTGTTTGGGTTTTTTTTCTGTTTTGTTGTTGCTTTTGGATTTCAATTACAAGGAATGAATACTTTCTGTTTGTTAGTATAGAATTAAAAAAAAATTGTGAAAAAGAATAAAGCAAGTGAAAATATCAAAATAGTTATTTACAGAATTTCCTGACTTGAAGAAACCCTGCTTTCTGATATTTCTAAGCACTAGGTTGTATTTTTCTGTGGTTTCACGCTTCAACATCACTAATGTGTGATACTGCATGGATCATTATGGTGGGTTTTTTTTTTTTTTATTTTCTGTCTTTTAGGATTTGTTGACTGCACGGCACAGTTTATTTTACTTTTCCTTTTGTAGAATTCTATCTATCTGAGCTGGACACACACCACCATAGTCTGCTTGTCTTCCTTGTATAAACTTTCTGAAGATTTCTCTCCTGTAATTATAAAGAATTTTTCTGTCTGCTTGCCCTTTTAGGATTTAATTATAAATGTGTACCTTTTGCACGCTTATGTTGTTACTAGAAGCATTTGTAAATGTCCCAATGTGGTGATGAAAACTAGTAGAAAATGCATTATGAGTGGTTTTACCACTGTGGAAGATTTTAGGAGTTTAATTTCCACTTTTTAGAGCAAACAAACAATCAAGTAAGAACAACAACTCTGAGCTTTTGGTTCAATAATGTTGAATACTGGCCATTGGGAGTTTCAGATTATTGAATAGCTTTATGGAATAGATATGTCTCTTGCCTTCAGCAGAGCTGTAGAAATAAATTCTTTCTCATTACAATTCCATTGCAACTTCCCCTCAGCTGAACATCAGAGCTTTTCAGGCTTTTGGACTGGATTGTTTGTGTTGTTAGATGGAGCTCAGAAACATTGGCTTGTGTTTGTTTGACAGACTATCACTTACAGTGCAATGAAAGAAGGCGTCTTTCTGTCAGCATAATCTGCCCACGGTTCTTCACTTTCATTACATTCTGCTGCATGCTGATTGCCACCATGGTGTTGCCTTAACCAAGGAATGAACTGTGAGGATGAACAGGAAAAAAAAAAAAAGCAAGCTCACTATGTCTTTACTCCCATATTTCTGTTTTATTACCAGTGTGTTGTAAATCACCAAGCACCTGATGACATTAAGTCAGGGACAGCAATCAATGAAGAGAAAGCCAGAGCTCTTAGAATACTCTGCCGGCTTTGCCTGCTCAGCTTGTTCTGCCCTGTTCACAACATGCAGCAAAACTGAGCTTGGAGTGTAGCACAGAGTAATTCCATCCCCCCCTTCTTACTCCCCCCTGCCCATCTCCCTTCAATTATAAATGCTCACTTACTGAATGTTTAATGTTATGATTAACACTGTGATTATTCATGTCACATTTGTTACTTGTCCCTTTCATCCTGAAGGATCCCCAAATGCTTTCCATACCTCTGATTGCACAAAGACTACAGAAAGGTTTCTGAATCCAACAAGGAGGAAAAAAAATGAGTACTTTAATAGCATAGCACATCTCATTGTTATTAATGATAATAATCATTCCTGGAACTAGCTGTAAGTTCCACCCTTTTTATGAGGCTCTCAGAAACCAATTTATAATCAGGTATAGGAAGTCTTCACACACAGCAGTTTCACAATACAGATAAGCTTATAACTTATATCTACAATAAAGGAAAAGGAGGCATACAATTTAACCGAGTTACCCAAGTCAACAATGCAGTTATAATTGGAGATCTGAGGAGCTTTGAAAGAGTTCACATATTCTCACCTCCATGTCCTATTTTAGCTGTTATGACATATTTCTGAACTAAATGTCAAGATAAGATGTGAAAGAATCTGAGGAAGAAAATCCAATTTCATTCTATTTCTATAATTAGTCTTTTCTAGAATGAAAAAGCTCTGCCTTGATTCTGAAGCATGAATACTAAAAGGAAGAGGAATTGAGGCACAATATGAAATTTCCAGTAATTCTGGAAATATAATAGTTAATTATCAGCCTTACAGAGTAGAGAATTGTTATGTTCACAGCAAAAATCAGTTTAGTCATTAGGACAAATCTGATGCCTGTGGCACACACCAGATTCCTCACAGAAGGAAAACGTCAGCCCAGGAATAATGACAAGTTTAGTTGCCTGAGATGTGGACTTGAGAGCAGTTAGCTGAAACTGTGTGGAGATGCAAATATCCATATGCTATATAACACCCAATATCAGACCATTTGCCAATGACACAGAAAGTCTCTGTTTTAGCTTTTGTGCATTTTGCAAAGACTCATATTTGCCCCCTTAACACCTCACCCCTCAGCTCCTTAACCCTTAGATTACAGACTACAGGCTACTTTTGATGCCTCTGGATAGGAATCACAGTAGAGACACATTTCATTCCCTGAATTCTCCCTGTCAGATCACCATAAAGGCAAAAGAATACATGAGTCTTGGGACTGGAGAGAAGGGTTCCTTGGGGAGTGTGCTGTTACAGCCTGAGTGAATGTGGGAAAAGAAATGGAGGAATCTGTAGAGGTGCTTCTCTTTGTGTGTGCTTTCCTGTACAGCACTAACTTTCCTCCAGATAATGACTCTGCTTTTTTCAAGTTCTCCTTGCAATCTTTTGATTCTTGTATTCTTGCCTTCATAGTGGCCAAGTTTCTACCAGCCAGGCTGGGAGAAGAAACAGCTTCCTCCAGGCAGGATGTGTAACATCACAGATGTCAGCTGTTATACTTGCTTCTGTTTGTGTAGGTCATCTACCACTTTCTGTTTTGTGTCCTGCTCTACGATCTTTGGGATAGCTGTCACTATGTTGGGATATCAAAATCTTTCTCTGCTAGAAGGAATCTTTTATATTAGGGGAGCATATTTTCAGATATTATAAATCATCATCCAGATTAATTTGTCTCCCTCCAGGTGAATATTTAAACTGTACCTCTTCCTCCTTCGCTTCTTCCTCCCACCTTTTTTGATTACCTTTGCTCACCAAGTAGTTTCAAATGCAAAAAGCATTCTCTGTCAGATCTGGATTTAGCAAACAGAAACAGATGCACCCAGAAAACAGCTATCTTCTACCATAATTCACAATCATTCTGAAGAATATATTAATCTCACAAGACTTTAGTTATGAAACTGCTTTAGTTGCTTCTGCAGACAGATTTTTTTCACTCTACTATGGGGTCTTTGCACAACCCCATTCATTTATCCATCAATTTGGAAGACAAAAACTCCTGAAAGTTCACTCATATAATTAAAATAACTATATAATTGAAAAATCAGCCTGTCCTTCTCTCTTCTCAGATTTTTGTGATTTTAAAACAAATATTGTGAATATTTTCATGTAAAAGTTTTTAATATATATCTTAATTTTAGAAGCTACCAATCTTTCTATGTGATTTGTGTTTTATTATAAGTACTAGACTCAGACTCTATTACTCTGACAGGAGTGAAGAAAAAAAAAGTGGATTAATTTCAGAAAGGATATTAATTTCTTTGGTATCCCTGCATACTGGGGTCAGACACAGATTGTGAGCCTTTCTGAAACAGATATAAAGTAAACAGCTTGTTAAATAGGTCATCTTTATTTAATATTCATTGATGCTGTATTGTTCATGGTTTTGTAACTTAATTATATTTATTTATAGAAATTTCTCATTGCAAGGCAATTTGGCTACTACAAAAGAAGTATGTTTAAATAATTGCATACTTGGCATACAAAAGTTGTATGAAAAGAATGCGGAGACTTTTTTTTTTTTAACTGGCCATAACTGAAAACCAGCAAAATCCTTACCTGCTGGTCTCTTCTTGTTAAAAAAAAATAATATCAAGTCACCAGAAACTTCTCATTAAGCATTGAGACTGATCGGTCTGGCCAAAGGATCAGATATGTGAATGAAGGTTGAATGTAATAATTGTCAGTGGATTCAACTGTTTGTGCTTGCGATCTGAGAGATTTTCAGCAAGGCTGTATTTTGAGCAGCTTACCAGGAAGAGACACATGAGACACCTATCTTTGTGAGAGACTATTGATTACCAAAGAACCCTACAACATCAAAAATCCTTCACTATTACTATCTGATCTCAGGACACATAAGAGAAATGGAAGTTTGAAAAATAAACTTGAAGTTGAATAAAAAACCCTTGCAGTCCCCTACCTGTTAAATTGATTTCTATCAAGCACAAACAGGCAACTGTATTTTATCCAACATCACCAAGATTGAGGCATCATGTGTGAATAGAATAACTTTTTTTTGGTGTTGTTGAGATGGAATACTAGTTCATTCATTACATTTCATGACTATGTTAACAAATTTTTAACAGTTGCCTAAATATTTTTTTTTAATTACATATTTAAATCACCTGGGTATAAAAACCTATAACAAATAGATGTTCTCTTAGTGAAAGGTCACAGGTCATCCCCAGGGTACTGCCTGCTCTTATACATGCATTAATAGCTATAACTTATATTGCTTCCCTGATACCCTGCCATGAATTTTCTTATGAATATTCAGTAGGTATAGTACAGCTTTATTTTGAAAAGAGATAAAGTAAGAGATAATATGAAAATAAATGAGAAGTGTATCAGACTTATATGAATTTCTCTTCTCATTTATGAAGAAATTCACTTAATTGCATAGTAGGGCATTCTTCATATATGCTGGGCAGAACAATATCAATTAGAGTGCAGCCAGCAGTGTTCACTATTGCACTGCAAATATATGTGATTTTTAGGAGTGTAAAACTATGTGGGCTTGATCAGCAAATACTCTCAAATATTCAAGAATATATCCTTTAAAGTCAGAGAAAAATAGTCAGGTCTGATGTGCAGGCAGAGCACCCGAAGGCGTATGGCTAGATGCTGCTTAGCATTTTCCTTAAAGCTTCTTATATTAAGATTAGAATAGTTGACATCTTTGACTACACTTTCTTCTATATCTGAAGGCTAGTAGGGATACACCCCACTTGTTAATAGTAGTGGGACTTTATACTTATTTAAAAAACAATTATTTCTTTTGTGAAATAAAATACTTTTAAAAATTAGAGGGTTTTTTATGTGAGTAAAAACACACCTTTTTCAAAAAGTCAACACTAGGATACACTGATATTCTATGTGAGCTATAATGTTAGAAATAAGTAAGGATTTTCTGTGTGTGATAGTGGTTTGTCTCAGTATTTCCATAAAAGCAGTCCACTGTAAGGGAGAGAGAGTGAAGTCTGTATTTGCATAGAGCCATTTGTAGATGGGTAAAGAAGAAACAGATTCATGGGGTAGGAGAAGGAAAGACTGAGGAGAGGATGTTTATCATAAGAAATAGAGAAGATGTCTAGTCTAGAAGAAGGTGCTCTCTGATCTTGTTCATAGTCTGAAAATCACAATAAAGAATACAGTTCTATATGCAGATATCTTAGTGAGCCTTGGGAATTTGCCATCTTGAGGTTAAGCCATCAAACTGGTTTTATATGGAGACCCTCCGAGCGTTTATAGCCAATCTGAAGAGACAGCAGTCTATATTGTCTGGCCAGGAATATAAAATCCTTGTGTATTGCACAGATTATAATGCAGATCCATGTGCACTCATCACTGATATTCCTATCTGATAACATTCCAGCCCAAGACTGAAAAATTATTGTTGTGGCAGCAAGTCTCAGGTATCCATGAAGAGAATTCATAATCCTAGAAGCCTGCATTATACCACTGTAGCAGTTCTTTCTGTGTTAATCACAGACTCCTAGGAAAATTGTGTTGTAGAGATAAGGACAGCCTTACTGCTCCACAGAGTTCTGTTCAGAGTAACCTGAATGTAACCCGAATGTAGATTCTTTCCATCACTGCCTCTGATGCCTTCTATTTGCAGACAGAGTTCGCAATTAGTGATTAATCAATCACTTTTCACATTAGTGTTTTGATCAGCTAACACTGTAGGTTTTAGTCTGTACATGACAGTTCACCTGCTGGAGGGATGGTGTGTCTCCAAAAGCAATGTCAATCTCATAAATAGTGGAATTTCTATACATTTGTAGAATTCTATTAGAGAATGGAGTGAAGAGAATGAGTGCCATGGTGGTTAAAAACAACTCTGAAAGATGGTTTTGCAAACAACTTATGTAAGCCAGGACAAAGGACTACAGCAAGGCTGTACCTAGCTCACAGTTTGCCTTGAGGAAATCCAAACTTAACTCAGGCATGGCTACCAAGATCAATATGGACATAGCATAGCAGTATAAACTGGTTTCAGCTTTAAGTTCAACAGCTTTGCGCAGGGGTTTATGCGTATCTACTCTGTGTGTGGTAACCTGCTGTAGGTGACTTTGCTTGAGCCTAGGGCTTGGATCAGACGCCATCCAGAAGTCCCTTCCAACTTCAACCATTCTATGATTCACATGTATTAACAATAAGTCATTATTCTGTATAGAATGAACTATTTATGACCCTAGAACAAAAATGTAGCATACAGCAGTACAGAGACGGGATGATAGTAGAGGACTTGACAGTTGATACCCAAGGCCTAGAGTCTTTAAACAAACTCACTAGTGGTCAGTTACTAGTGCCTAAAGGCATGAAATCTTGGGAGTTGGGTAAAATTAATTTATGCAAACCCAAAGAGAGCAAAGCAAAGCTGGCTTGTACTGCTGGATCAGGATGACTGGAAAAAATACCAAATGATCTGGGTCAGCCCATGGGGTGATTCTTGTAACCAGGGATATAAAACCTAAAATTACTTTAATGCAGAGCAGTATGGGTATTGCTGAAACTGGCTGCTAAATTTGTGTATGTAAGTGTTGCTGCTACTACCTGATAATAGGTTATTTTGGTTCTGTTACTTTGAGTAACTTATTAGGTAGGGGCATGGCACTGAATTTACATGCATAAATGCGTGTGTGTATGTATTATGTATTATTATTTTGAATTGTTTGGGAGTAAAAAAAAAAATAGTAATTTGTAGTTGAAAGGCATTGCATTTTTTGTCATTTCCTTTCTCTCCTCCCCCTCCATTTCCGCCCAACAAGTTCTTTGGGCAACAATAATCAGTGAACACATAAAACATACAAGAAAAAAAAAAAAGAAATAAAAAGAGTAAAGCTACTAAGTGGAATTCCCTTAAAACCTTTCTCTGAGAGAAGATTTGGCAGAAATGAAAGATGTTTTAACTTTTGTGCTTGTGGAAAACACACTGTTTTCTTTTATACTGCTTTCCAAACCCTCCAGTTTTGGTAGGACCTATGGAAATAGCCTTAGCTAACAGATGTTCCTATTGAAGCTGTAATAAATCCTTAAAAACATGACTAAAGCAGCAGCAACACCATTCTGTGTCCTTTGATGTATTTGTTTGACACTCTCATTGAAATTTAAATCAAATACAGCCTCTACCACCACAGCAGTAAGTTGTGAAAGAAACTTTCATTCTCTTCCAGAACCAGAAGCAATTATCCACAGCTGAAAGCATTTCAGAAAGCATAATGAGGGTATGATATTAACCAGTCATTTGGACTAATCTGAATGACCATCAGTACTCCAAGCAAAAGAGGCCTTATTATAGTTACAGTTATTACACTGCTGCAGTTACAAGGTTACTTAGAAAGCTGAACTCAATCTATCAGCATGTTAGAGACTGAAATGCCAAATCATCAAACTGGAAGCCTTAATATCCCATTTAGAAATGGTGAGATGAGGAAGATGCTTATTTGAAAATTTGGAGGGTATAAGATCTCCTTGACATAATTTTTCTCCATACTCTGAACAAGCCATTCATCTGAATGATATATAGGAAGATCCCCTGCTTCTTCATCTTTCTGGAAGTTTTCTTCAGCTTGCAACTTCCAAGAGACACTTCTTGCAATGTAAGTTCTCACCTAAATGAAGTAATGAAAAATAATATACTTCAATATTATGGATTTTTTTTTTAAATTTGGCTAATAAGAAAAGTGAAAGAGCTAGCATAAATGTTCATACTGCATTACAGGGTCTAGAGCCATTAGTAATCTGGGAACACAACACGTTATTTCATGACTAGTGGAGATGACCATTTTTTTTTTGCTCTCAGAATATGCTAGAGAGTGTGCTTTTCATGTCAGAGGAAGCTTCAGCTGGACTTTGTAACAAGGCCATAAATGGACAAACCTACTGCATATATCTGGAGGTTAGAAGTAAGGTCGACCAGGACTATGAAAGAAATAGATTTTCTGCTTAAAATTGAGATGGAATGAGGAAGAATTTGTAGTGGGACTTCAGGTCAAATGAATTCAAGAAATGAGCTACCAAGGTCAGGAACAGAACATCCATATGAAAAAGCAAGGCACACAGAGAAGGACAATTTGTTCTGATCCAAACACAAGGGACTGCAAGAAGCAATAGACAGAAATCTGGTAGTGAGAGGAAAATGCTGGTGTGAAATGCTCTTTTCATTGCTTGGAGTGAAGTGACATTTCTCATTACCATATCCATGGAAGCTGAGGAAGCCATGCTTTAAATATAACACAATTAAAGTTCTTGGGTAGAAAGAGCTGTTTCCTCAACAAAAACCCTGAAAGGAAAGTTCTGCATCATTTTTGTTTCAGTTTTTGTTTTGTTTGTTTGTTTGTTTGTTTGTTTTATCAGAGTTAGGCTGATGATTGGACTAGACGACCTTAAAGGTCCATTCCAACCTAGACAATTCTATGTTTCTATGATTCTGTCAAGATACAATGGGATAAAAATCAGTATATAACCTAGAAGAGAAAGGTATTTCTTTGTTTGGATTCTTGCTATGCAAGCAGATGTCTGCTTTCACCAGAGAACCAAATCTATCAGCTAAATAAGCCAAATGGAAACCTGATGCAGGCATGACTTTGTAACTAGGCTTAGAGGCTGATTGGCTTTGAGAGCTGCTCTTGGATAAGCTTCCTTGCCTTTTTTTCCAGAAATCATTGATTTTTATCTCAAACAAGTTGTTTGAAACACTAACACAGGCACCAGATGGTGATAGAATGAATGTATAGTCAATAAATTTAGTCTTTAGATATTCAGGTGTATTTCTATAGAATAGAAAGGAGTATTTCTATAGAATATTTTCCAGGCAGATGTGAACGTACTCTAGCTGTATGCCAAGCCATTTAGTTGCAAATAAGCTCCAACCCCAAAGTTATATTGCAAGAGTTGTGTGACATGTTATTCAGGGTGATAAGTCCAGAACAGATGACTAAAGGTACCATTTGGCTCATGAACAATGTTCTGTATATCAGCCTGTCGTACAACCTCTTTTAAGGCAGTTCTTTAGTAGAAGACAATTAAACAAGAAAGTATTCTGACTCAGAGACTTATTTTTATTATCTCCTCAAATAATTCAGAATGTTTAAAAAAACCTGACTTGTCTGTTCAGTATTCACCTCTTCTAACTCTGTAGAAAACTATGTGTGACTCTTCTGTTTCCTCATCATTCCTACTTTCTTTTGAGCTGCCACAGCTTCCACTCCTGTTCCTCTCTTGTTGTGCTGCCTCTGGGTTTAGCAGTTCCTTCCCTTCCTTTAGCCTATAATGACTATCTCAGATTATTTTCACAAAATACACAAGATGAACATCCATCACTCCAGCACCAAGAGAAAAAAACCAGACGAATCTGTGTAAATGTGGAAGTCTTTGTACATTTGATACGAATACAGGCAGTATATATCTGGCATACATTTTATGTACTTATATTTAATTTTATACAGCTAGAGAAAAATGTATGTATTAATATATATATTTAGCTACTGATGCAGTTTCAGTATTTGGCAATAGATAATGTCAGACAATTCAAGTGTACCAAATCCTGTCCATGTTGGGGGCTCTTTAAGAGCTACAATACTGCAAAAAAATTCTCTGGTTTCCTTGATACTTCCAAGTTGAATATTTAAACAGGTCTACAACATTCTAAAATATTATTCCTACCTTTAATAACTGTTTAAAAACATGGTTTTCGTTATTCAATGACAAGAGAAAAGGAAGTTTTTTGTCCTCCTTGGAGAAAAGGTACTCCTTTAATTCTTGATTAATCTGTGAATATATTTGTGATAATTTTATAGCCTTCTAGTTCATAGAAAGTTTTCTTTTTAAAAGGTTCAGCTCAACGTTATTTTTCATTTAGCTCTTCTATAATGAAGTGTTTCTTACTAGAATGTTTACAGTTGGTGCATAGATAAATCATAAACAGGAACTCTAATTCTTTGCTAGTTGTTCATATGAGTTCCATTACAGCCACACTGCAGGCAGTGATGCACTTCAAGGATTGTGCTGATGCTAATGTTATATAGCAGAAGAACAAAGTTTCAATGGTCTGTAAATGTCAGCAGAATCCTGATAGTAAATTATGACCTTGCTATTGACTCCTGAATACCTTTAGCTACATTTTATGCATTTCACATAATGAAAGTGTAATGCTCTTCAGATGACATAAACAAAAGGGTAGCACAACTGACCAAATTCATGAACCAGAAGAAAACATCAGATATTTATCAGGAGTTCTGTGAAGTTATTTATAGAAAGTAAAGTCATCTTTAGGAAAGCAATAATATCCAGAGAGTAGTGTTGCAAGCAATAGTAGTGTCTGTGTTCTTAGGGCAGTTAATTTTTTTTTTTTTTTTGTTGGAGTTCAATATAAAGAGCTCTGAGATTCAGCACATTAAACTATCTTTATTCTTAAGCATAAAATTGGAATTCTTGGCTTGCTTGTAATTTATATATTGAAGCTTTGTAGCTCTGAGGGGATACATTATGCCCACTGCAGTGTTTGCCAGTGGCACCTTCCATGACTGAAGTGCCAAGGCAAACTGAATTCAATAATAAAGAGTTGATTATGGATAACAGAACCACAAGTTTGTGCCTGACATATAAGTGACCTTGTAATCCTCTCCTTAGAATTCTTGCCGGCATTCCTCCCTTCTGCCATTCTCTTTTATTGTGTTTTAAAATTAGATTAGAAGGACTTTGGGGCAGAGACCATGCTGCCTCTTACATCCCAAGGAAGAGCTTATTTTTTACTGTGCTGAAAATGTATCTATTGTGCAGATAATTTTTTGAGTTCCTATTTTGAAATGTTAGAAGTTCATATCATCCTCATTCACATTCCCTTCATAATCTTAAGTGAGATTCAAGAAAGAAAGTTATATTTTTCTCATTTCATTTCATAGTAACTAAAATGTACTACACCAGTTTCTTCCTTTTATCAGAATTACCCAATAATGCATGCCTTAGTTTTTTCTTTCAGATCATATTACCTGCTGTTGAAAATGTGGGTGTAGTTACAGCAATACTACTAATAATTTTTTTTTGTGGCTAAAACATCCCTAATTTTATTTGGTCCTTTGTACAAAAACCACTGCTGTACAAGAGAGCCCAGTAAGGCAATTGTTGGATTTAGGATAAACATCTTCCTATGCAGCTGCTCTTTTCTTTGGAAAAGAAAGGCAGTTAAACCATTCTTTTTAAAAAGGTGGTCTGTTGGGAGAAGAAATTAAATATTCGGGGTTTTTTTTGTTTTGTTTTTTTTTTTTTTACTCTGAAGGCAGGAAGAAGAAAATGGGTGTAAGACAGCTAGAAAGTAAAGCAAAGCTGTTTGAATGTAGGACCAGTTGATAAGAATAAAGTTTTGAAATTCCTAATAAAAGCCTTGAAGCTTCTGGAATGCCTATTTGGCAAATGACCAGACCCTAGGATAGGAATACTTCTGCTTTAAGAATAATAGAATCATCAGCCACCTTTTGTGTCCTTATCAGAAATAGCTATGGGCCTCTACTGCTAAAAATGGCTTCTGATGAGTACACAATGCTGTACTGCAGATATGTTGGATAATATTCCAGAGGTTGCATGAATCCTTTATATTAGAAATTAATAGCTCTTTCTAATGTCAGGGAAATCCAAGAGATGCCTGAAATTTCTTACGTTTGCTGCATCAGAAGCCATCTATGAAAAAATAATAAATCAGTATCTGTTATTGATTGGACCATCAAGGAAGGTCAGAGAATCAAAGTGTAGAGAAATTGACAGATGTGTTCAATAAAAGAGGCAATTCCCAGTTGATTATGCAAAGGAAACAGACCTTGAAAGATTCACCAGAAACTTCATCAGATACTTAAAAATGCTTTGCAGCTACTTTTCAGACCACTGATTAGCTATTGGTTTTCATCACCAAGAGGCAGTGAGGGTGCTGACATACTTTGGCAACAGAAACCTTGACTGTCAATGAAGCAAGGTGGAAGCAGACAACTGCACGACTTCTCAAGGGCCTTCTGTACTCTTTGAGTTCAGGCATCAGAACAAGTCTTACATGATCTGGATAGGGAGACAGGATGTTAGTGAGAGTCTACTACACATGCTTAGGAAAACCGGTGTATCAGACCCGCTTTTCATATCCAGCTGCACTATTCAGTTTCCTCACCGTAGATCACAGCTCTTCCAAGCTGAGAGTCCGTGGCCTAGGCCCAGGCTCTCACTGCTTCTACATCTTTTCACAGTTCCTGGTCCAAAGCCACTTTCACCTTCCTGACCATGCAGGGCCGATATCCTTTATATATTTAAGTACCTGCTGAAGACTCACTTTTACAGACTTGTTTACCAGAGATTGATCACAAACATTGTGACATATAATTACTCCAACTATTTTGATGCTCTTACATCAAAGGTAGCACTAGCCTAAATGTAGGTTTTTCTAGCACCGAATAAATACCTATCAGGAGTTGAAACCATTGTTGTTCAAATAAGAGTAAGGAAATGAGAATTGATGGTGTTCATGATCTCTGATACTAAATACTCTAGGAATACAAACAGGTTTGCACAGACTATCCTGTGTTGCATATATATCTTCAGGAGCTTACGTAAAAATACTACATTTACTCAGACAACTACTCTGGAGCTTTCACAGTGATATGCAGTGGACAGCTTAGAGACAAATAATGTGACCGAGCTGAAGGTGCTGCACACACGGTCTGCTGCAAGAGAAGAGAATTACCTTCTGCTTTTTCTCCATTGAAGGAGAAAAACATAAAATAGTCATAGAGTCATAGAATAATTTAGGTTGGAGGAGATTTCTGGAGGTCATCTCGTCCAACCTCCTGCTGAAAACAGATCTAATCAGATCAGGCTGCTTGGGGCCATGGCCCATAGAATCTTGACCACCTCTAAGGAGCACCTTCCACAATGACTCTGGGCAGCTTTTTCCAGTATTTGATGAACCTATATCGTTTGAATTTCCCACATTCCAGTCATATTCAAACAAGACTGCATAAATTCTGATGTGCACTGTTGTATCAAATGATTAAAAAAGTGGTGCTCCTCAGGGATTCATACTAGGGCCAGTGTTGTTTAACATTTTTGTCAGAGACATGCACAGTAGGATAGAATGCACCCTCAGCAAGTTTGCTGATGACACCAAATTATTTGGTGTGGTTGACACACTGGAGCGAAGGGATACCATTCAGAGAGACCTGGACAGCCTTGAGAGGTGGGCTCGTGCAAATCTCATGAAGTCCAACTAATCTAAGTACAGGGTCCTGCACCTGGAACATGGCAATCCCAAGCACAAATACAGGTTGAGCAGACAATGGCTGGAGAGCAGTCCTGAGGAGAAGGACTTGGGAGTGATGGTGAATGAGAATCTCAACATGAGCTGGCAGTGACCACTGGCAGCCCAGAAAACCAACTGCATCCTGGGCTGCATCAAAAGAAGCATGGCCATCATGGTGCAGGAGGTGATTCTACCCCTCTACTCTGCTCTCATGAGACCCCACTTGGAATACTGTGTCCAGCTTTGGAGTCCTCAGTACAGGAAGGACATGGACCTGTTGGAACCAGTCCAATGGAGGGCCATGAATATCTCTCCTATGAAGACAGACTGAGAGACTTGGGGTTCTTCAGCCTGGAGAAGAGAAGGCTCTGGGGAGACCTTATTGCACCCTTCTAGTATCTGAAGGAAGCCTACAGGAGAGCTGGAGAGGGTTTATTTGTCAGGGATTGTAGTGATAGGACAAAGGGTAATGGTTTTAAATTGAAAGAGGGGAGATTTAGAACATATACTTGAAATTCTTTACTGTGAGGGTGGTGAGACACAGAAACAGGTTCCCCAGGGAAGTTGTGGAAGCCCCGTCCCTGGGAGTGTTTATGGCCAGGTTGAATGAGGCTTTGAGCAATCTGGTCTAGTGGGCAGTGTCCCTGCCCATGGCAGGGAGGTTGGAACTTGATGATGTTTAAGGTCCTTTCCAACTCTAATGATTCTATAATTCTATGATTCTGTGATTTGTTTCCCAGTTTAGATACTTTTATACCAGATTTTATACTAATTTCTCTAAAAAGGCGAAAGTTTTTGTATGACCAAGAGATTTGTTGTCTTTGAATAGAAACCAAATTTGACATCAAAACATTTAATCTAAATGTTTAAGTCAAAGCTTTCATGCCTAAAATAGAGCTTGCATATGCTTGGCTTCAAGCCATGTTCTAAGAAGAATGAATTTGATGACCAAAGAAAACTTCTGATGTTTCCCCACACCTTTTGAAAAAGTGTCATGTCCAAATGAAATAATAAAAGAACTATCAGCACTTGGAACCTACCTAGCACCTGCTTGTTAGGGTAATCCAGGGTAAATTTTGTTCTGATATTTCTACCTAAAATAGAACTAGAATACAATCTGCCCTGGCTACCTCAGTGCATGTTCTGTCTACTCTGTAGACTAAATCAACTGGCAATAGTCTATCTGCAAGAAGCACTGCCCAGGTCTCCCAAGACCTTAGCACCACGGTGATATTTTTGTTATGCAGTAGGACTCAACAGTGCCACTTTACTTACATTATTTTCCATCCCACCTATCAGGCCAGAAATAATAAAAAGTAGCAGTTACAAAGTCTGAGTGAATTTTTGATGCTACACATATCCTTAGCTGCAAGCCATCACTGGATACTACTGTGTCCAATTTAAAATGATTTTGATATTCATGGTCATCTGTTCAGCAAAACCAAAGCTAAGGGAACAAGATGTTTTTTGCCTGTAAACTCCTCAGCATATAAAGTGAACCCCTGTGTCATGAATTTCTACTTGCTGATGAAAGACTTATTTACGTTCTGTTCTTGAGACTTAAAAACAACTCATGGATCACCCTTACCCCGAATTTGCAAGCCACAGGTGGAAAACAATAACCCTACAAATATTTCCCTTCCCTTCCCTTCCCTTCCCTTCCCTTCCCTTCCCTTCCCTCCCTTTCTNACATTTTTTCTTTCAGTCACCACAGGCTCTTCTGCCTTGAATGTGCCTATATATTGGCATACATGAAAACCTCATATTCAGTGCTCTTTTGAAGTTATTATAAAATCTTCTTCTTTCTCAGCCTTTTTTTTTTTTTTTTTAATTTTATAAAAGTATGGGATATTCTGCCTGTGTGCCTTTAGATAAAATTGTGTCCTGTAATGAAAGCTCCACTTTAAATTGTTGATGCTGACTATACACATGAAATCCTAGCCAACTTGTGCTAATAGTCCATTCCTTTCTTATTCTCAGCAGTAGCTCTGGCATTCATGATCTTCTTAACATCTGACACCAATTCCATTAAAAAGGAATCCAATTGCAATGTACAAAATCTAGTTTCAGACCTTATTGCACAGCATTTTTCATTAAATGTGACCACTATTTCTTGTGCATGTTATCAGTTTTCAAATAAAATATTTGGGTCTGAAAAGTAGTCTCCAGCTTGCAAAGGGGGAAGTGTGAAGGCAACAATAGAGGTTTTTATAATCAGTTTCAGTTCTTGCTGATATCCCTTTTCTACCCATAGGCTAAGCATAGAAATTCTCTTTAGGGCACAACAGCATTTTTTGTTAGACCACAATAGGAAAACTTGTGATACTAAATTTTAATTATACACAAGCTAATTACTAATATTCTCATTGTAGGCATCTGTGGATGAATATGTGTGCGAAATAGTATTTGATGGTTTTGAACAGATTCTTTTATTAAGAGACAATCTACACAGGGAAGAAGATAAAATATAGAGCACAGTCCAAAAGTCAAAGTAATTGCAAGGCTTAGAGATATACTGTGGGAACTGGAGTAAGAGTGGTATGAAAAAGACAGGGTAAAATAAGAGCAGACAAGGTATATCAGAGTGATTGTAAGAAGCAAAGAGCAAACACAGGTCTTGAATAGCAAAATGAACCGATTAAAATAATTGGTTGTCTTGATGTTATGACAGCAACATTATTTCACAAGGACTAGTTAACACAGAAAAAAATGCAAGATGACTAGAAACATGTTCTAGCATTCTAAAGATAATATTCACTTTTTTTTTTTCACTATATTAAGATAATGTGCACTTGGAATTCAGACATTGAGATTCAAAACACCTTCTGTGATTTTTATAAGTAGTCTGATCCTGAGGCCTGTTACAGTTCTCCATGTGCACTAAAGAAAAATCAAAGAAGTTGTCAATAAATTTACACCATTCATATCCAGCACAGAAGAGATATAACATGCTAGTTCCATGAAACACTATTGCAAAACTCCTGAACTTCACTATTTTTTTCTGTTGCTACTTCATGTTAGTGTATGGTTCTGATACTAAATTTCCATTAAGTGGACATGGAAGAGTCTCTCAGATATTGACTAAATTTTGCCTGCCATAAAGTGAAGATAGGATAGAGAAATTTTTGTATTCACAGAAGAACAACCCTTTCTGAATAAACTGTTTTGAAGAGTCATGTGATACATTAGAAATGTAATTGTTAGTTAAACACCTTGAAATAAAGGCTTTTGACCATCATCTCCTCTCCTCTCCTCTCCTCTCCTCTCCTCGCCTCGCCTCGCCTCGCCTCGCCTCGCCTCGCCTCGACCTTTCCTCTCCCCTCCTCGCTTCAGAATTGGATCTAAAACTTTCTACAAATTGATGAAAGCCTTTCTTTCCAAACATGCACACACTTAACATTTTTTTTCATAAGAAAACAGCCACATATCTGGAGAAAAGATTTAGGTGATTCATTGGTTAAGTTTGTATATTAGCATCTTAAGTACATACTTAACTTTTGGCAAAAAAAAATTAAAAAAAAAAAAAAGACTTTCTCTTTAACGTGGCATACTCTTATAAAAGCTAGATAGAAACTTCACTTCCTATAGATTTGCAACCCAAGTTTCAAAATCCTACTTTTGGCTTTGATTCAATACATACTGAAACTTTCTTAAATTGGACAGTCTGTCTTATTGAACAACAGACCTGTAAACCATTATTTCTTCAAGAAAAAGACTGGACTTTTTTTACAGTTCAGAATTAGTAGACTGCAAGGCTGTCTGGACTCCACTGTGCAGGGGAGAATAAGAATCTCAGGGGAGCAAGCAAAAAATAAAAAAATAATTAATCAAGGTGGCTGCAAAAAATGATGCTTTGAAGCAACAGTCCTTGAAACCTCCGCTGTCCTGACTCCCCAGACTAATGAAGCTTAGATAGTTTTCTTAATCTGTCTGAGATAACATCTTTCTGCAACTGCTTCCCACTTTATTTTTTCCTTGTGTAGTAGTGAAGTGAAAGCAAAATTAAAGACTAGAAACTCACAGCTTATTGCAAAAAGTACAGCTGCTGAAGTTGTGCAAATATCTAATTAGAACTTCTTATTAAATACATGGAACTGTGCTTCTCACCTCACTGTTTGATGAAAATAAAGAAAAATATTGAGCAGACCATAGTTTAATGCCAGCTGCACTTTGTGCATTTCTTGTTCACAGTGCTTGATCCCAAATTTTATAAAAAGCAAATGAGCACAGAAACCAAAAACCTATGGTAAACTAGGAGGAATGGAAAGTCACCTTGGGCAGTTCTGGAAGTTTGTTCCACTATTCTAACAATTCTAAACTCATGTATATGTAAGCATATTGGATAACTTACCAGGTTTTCCTTACCCTCCTCTTTTGGATGAAAGCTGTTCCCCTACAGAATACCAGATGAATATCTTAATGTGTTCTGAAAAATCCCGGTGGGAGAGTCCTCATTTACCGTATGGTGTTTTGAAAAGTCACTTTCTGGGATTTTTCCATCTGAACTATGAGGAAAATTAGATCAACTGTGTGGTATAGAACTCAGCAGGATAGTGCCCTAAGCAATACTAGAACAAGCAGTCCTATTTAGGATTTTCTTGATGCTTAACGTTGATAGGGGAAAAAAACCCCACTTTAATATTGGAATTTTTTTAAATGAACAAATATCTTTAAAAAGGGCATACTTAATCTGAAGTTTTCTGCTGAGTTTTCATATTATGTTAATGGCAATTTAGACAGTGTGTTCAAACAAGCTAATGTATTCTAATAAGGTGAATGGGTGAGACCTACCCACAGTAGTTAAAAGTCTGGATGGAAAACAGATTACCACAGTTTCCAAGTTCTCTGTTATGGTGTTTGTAATTGGTCATTGTCTGGGGAGAATCAAGTAGAAGCATAAACTTGTGATCTTATCCTGTGAAATTGCCTAATTTTCTTCTATTAATCAGTAGACAAAATGTTTGTTTTGACATTTCTACTGCTATTTCAAATGCAATTTTTTACTTTCATCTATGCATTGATATGTTTTACACAGATACATTTTGGCTTGCAAGAACTCTGCCTTTTTCCTTCAAAAATATTTCTTCCACTATGCAGTTTATCTTTATTTTCATTTGACTTATAGTCTAGTTCAGAAATCTGTCTACAAATCATGTGACTTAGACTAAAATGACTATTGCACCTTTTTCTTTATGGGATTTCATCAGAATAATTTCTATACAGAACAGAATCTGCTGTATTTGCAAATACCCCCAAATGCACAAAAAGTTATATGTAATGAAATCTTGAAAAATGAGCAGAAAAATTTAACACAAAACTGATTTTTTTTTCTCTTTAATGAACTTCTGGCTCTCATACAATGTAGCAGACAGACCAAATGTATTTATCTGTTTATAAGAGCTGACTACATTTGTTTCTGAATATTCTAATAGGAAAACAAACTAAACTTACATTTAGAAGAGCAATTACTTGTGTATGTTCATGTTATACAGTACCATGTCTCAAATTGAGAAAAATAATAAACTGATTCTGAAGTTTTGAGCATATTTCACTTTCACTTTTAAAATCATCGGTGTGGCATGTAGTTTTTTACTTCTGGTCAATGAAATATTTTTATTTAGAAATGGTACATAACATGGAAATAGCATAGCCTGTGAAAGTGTAAAAATAGATAAATTGTTAATTATTTCTGATGAGAAAGAATATGAATATAAATATAAATTTCATAGGCTTGAAATCTGCTTTTTAAAAGTAAAAAGTTTATGGGAATGAGGCTATTAAATGCAAAATTAATGGAAAAATGAGAAAAATAATCCAGAAAATGTAAGAGGGCTTTCATCAAGTGGGCTTGATTCTGACTTTCATGCTTTTTACACTCTGACAAATACCCTGCCATATTTTGTGGTGACATCTTCTTGATTTCTGGAGTACCTATCATGCTTTTTCTTCACACATTCTATATTAGTGAGTTGCTATGATGCGCCTTTAATGACTCAGCTCATCTTTTTTGACCTTTTTGTCTTTTTAGATGATGACTGTGCCTTGAAGTTATCTTTATTACATTTTTGGTTCTTTTAACTCACATGATCTACAATGACGGGATATCTGATAACATTTGAATCCATACTTTTTTTAGCTGCAGTTTTCAGGATTGTTTGAGAGTTTTGCTAAAAAAAAGAAGAGTCAAACTTTTCTTCAACCATGAAATTTATTTAGTCTTCTTCACTGTGACAGATTAGAATTAAGGTGTCAGTTCCTAACTGATATAATCCAGAATTAATGTTGAGAATATTGTAAGAATTTTAAGACCATTTTTTTCAAACATGGGTGGATGGTAGGTGTTGAACTGGATCCAGGTTAACTCTTAGAATTAGCATGTAGAAATATACATGCTAATGAGATAACAGCAAAAGATCTTTGTATCTTTTATCTTCATATCGGGGAATTTTAATTTTACAGTAAGAGTAAATGCTGGGTTGGGAAAAAAGCATTGTGTGCAATGATTCTTTAAAATAACTTTATTAGTTATTTGTACATAACCATGGAATTTAGGGAACAGAATAGAATAAATAAGAATGGAACAGGACAGGAGACAGGATAATAAAAGGCAAAGCAGACACACCACAGCTGCCAAACTGAAAGCCAAATAAGAACCACAGGTGAAATGGACAATAAACAGCAGGAACTTCTGAAGGCCCTCAATCATCCCTCAAAACATCTCCATGGCTGTTAGTGTGTGACCTAAATAATTTTTAAAAATGGGTGAGAGAAACCCAGTGCAATGTAATTAAATTTTGGCCCTCTATCATTGTTTCTATCAAAAAAATCAAGGGGGAAAAAATTCAAAACAAAACAAAACAGAACAAACAACCCCATACTACATTCTATTTACTAAAATGCAACAACACAAAAGAGAAAAAGTAGCCTTTACTGTGTACTGTATAAAATGAGCTACCTATCAGCAATTGCAAAAATTGCAAGAGTCCAAAATAAGAGAGGAATACTATTAAGCAGGCAGCGTGCTCTCCCCAAAATTTAGGATATGTTATAAAACTCTTTCATTTTTCTCTTGCACTCACTTCATCATTACTTACACTTAAGCATCAAGTATTTTGTAAACGTAATTTTTCTGACGTTTCTAACACATAAAGATCCTTGCTTGTGATTGCTATTAGGATAGTTTTGAATCAGTTTAGTGTTTTCCTTGCTTAGAATTAGGTATGGCATTAATGGCATTTCCACTGTTCCATTTCTCTATTTTGAGACTCTGATATTCTGGTTTTGATTTTGGTCCTTCTAATCTACATGCACTTCCCTTTTTATTTAGGCTGTTCTTTCACAATTCCCAATTTCCAGAAGAGTGACAACAGGAGGAGTGAACCAAAGACATGGCATGGAACAAAATGCCTTTTACAATCCTTTCCAAGTAGCGCCTACAGTGCTAATAATGAGTAAGAAATGTATGTTGAGAAATGTCTGATTACCACAAATCAGAACCAGATAGCTACAAAATAGAGAGAGTTTTCATGCCTTGTACACTCTCAAGTTAGCTTTGACATGAGCTGAAGTTAAAGTTATTTTATTTTTAAATATTTTCCAACTGAGGGAGGTAGTGCTTAGGGAAGGTTCATGCTTTTCTGAACTTTCAGATGGTGGGCTGTCTCCACTGTTTGGATTTTTGTTTGATTGGTTTTGTGTTGGGATTTTTTGTAAGTGAAATGGGATTACAAAACAAAGCATGAAGCCATGACACACAAACAAGATTCTTTGTATTTTACTCATTCATGTGAAAAAAGCAAACTCTACCAACTAGGACGTTCAGCTCCTAGAATCCATAATAATTAAAACAATGTAATTATTGTATAAGAGTTGATGGTGGCAATTGAATATAATTTCTCTTGCAGATCACCTCATCAACCATAAAGTCTAACACAGAGGTAGGTAAAGAAGAATGTCATTTAGTGTAGGCTCTGTATGCCCTATGAACACAATTTCCAGCGTCCTCAGGTCCTACAGATAACATCTTTTTTTTGTAATTCAGTTGAAAATTCATTAGTAAAACTATTCCCTCTGAGAATTCCTGGACTCCCCCCAGTCCTTTTATTCCTTTGAGCCCTAGATTCTATCTCATCCACGTATCTGATCTGAGACGTATTGAGATGTCTCCAGTTCTCATTTCCCAGCTGGTAACTTTCTATATAAAAACTGCACTGTAAAAAGTAATCTCCTACAAAAGACACTCATCAAAACACAGCAACCATTTTGGGTTTAGGGGAGATATGTTTCTTTCTATGTATACCCTATGCAAATAAAGTATGAAGTTACATTTACACTTGTAAAATAATTATGATTAACCTTTCCACAAGCAATGACATTGTTAGCGGGTCACAATGGTCATCTAGAATAATATCTGATAATTCATTCAGTGAATCACAGTATTATAGATTATACTACATAGTAATACAGTATTTTTTTAGCAATTATAAGAACAGGATGTTGTTTGAATGACCTAAAAATCAAAAGACTATTCTGGATGTTACATTGGTTGGAACAATAATTTCATATATTTCTAAGAGCAGAGTTGAGACCTGTTAACTTTGAAAGAGCAACAGGAAGAGGATGACGGAAATGAAGTTTCATCTTGATCAGTTTTTGGTTTTGTTAAATGATATTGCTACGTGAACTTAAGTCTAAGCCCCCTAATTTATATTCCTTCCTTTTGAAAATACCAAAACAATAAGAGTAAAAAGTTACAATCTCTCCCTTAAATTTCATTGCTAAAAATTATCTTTCCTAATTCTCATTTTTTCTCCAGAGTGTGGTTTATCATTTATGGAAGTTCATAAAAGCTGCCCAGAAGTTTTACATGTCCACCAATAAACCAGGTTGCAGAAACAAAACCAGACTGGAGGTCTTGTCAGATAAGTAAGTCAATGGAAACTTCAGAGATAGAAGGCCTTTTGCTTTCTCATTTCATTGATGGAGAGGAATTAGTGTTTAGTAAATACCTCTTTTCTGAGGTAGCTGGCATTGTATAATATTTTCTTTGCCAGTATTAATCAGGTGGAAGTGTAATAAGTATTCTCTCAAGTGAAAAATTTTTTTCCCACTACATAACTACTTCAGTTCTCTTCACGAGTTTTAAAAATATTGAGAAGTTTTCTGAGTCACTGGTATAAATAATCAAAAACTTTTAAACACTGAGAATTAGGGAAGTGAAAAAATATGTTGGTATTTTAGGAGTCTAAATGGGATTAACTGGGCAGTAATCTATCTTTTAATCTGATTTTGAAGACCATGAAAAGACTCAGTTTTAGCGTTAAGTTACCAAGGAATTGTAGGCTGCAATATCAATAATTAATGCCTTTCCAGTGTGGTGTTATGGAAAATGGATATTACCGAATTATTGTAGTTGAAAGACCCTTCTTAGGACTTCTTCCCACCAAGTGAACAGGAGTTTCTTATAATGTGAATAACTGCTTGCATTTTCCTGGGTAAAAATACTCTATTAAACACAAGTTGTAACAGAATTTTAACCAGAATGTGAAGCTTCTTATTCTAGCACATAAATAAAGTACTTTCTAAAGGTAATTTTAATGATTAACTTTGGAGTACAATGAATATTCTATGCTTTCATCATTAAATCAAGAGTGAAAGTCTTTCTAAATTATGCTGCGTGTATTAGAACCAGCCACAAAATTAAATAAAATGAGAAATGGTTTCATTCTATTACTTCATACAGGTTCTAATTTTTATTCCCATGAACATTTGCTGAAACGTCAATTGACTTTTCTAAATAAAATTTAAACAAACCTTCTAAAAATACTTTAATTATTAATGAAGTATAATGTATACTCATCAAATGAAGGGATTTACAGATCAATTAAAATGATTTTTTTTCTTTTTAAAAGTAATAAATGCTTGTTGTCACATTTTCTAGCTTCTGTGTAGGAATAATTAAGACTTGGAATTCAGAATACATGCATAATATTAACTGATTATATCCTACTATTTGAGATTTGGTTCATTCCTTTACACCAATCTACTTTTGTCTAAACTTGAAACTATAGATCTCCACTCAACAATCCATAATCTGTTTTCTTTCCTGCTTTTTATTTCTTTTACAATTTGATAATTAGCTTAAAGATGTGTATTCAATGTTAGTTTCTGTAGAAAATTATAAAGTATAAGAAAAAAAAGCCACAACTGTTTACTGACAATCCACTTAATTGAAATCACTGTATATAATAAAGTAGTTAAAATGAATAATGAGAATAAGATTTATTTTTGTCAGAGAAAATACTTCTGCAAGAAAAATTTGGTGTGGATCTAAGGTATTCTCCGAAGTAAAATATCTGTTGGTGGCTTTTCATGTATCTAAAGATTATAATTTCAGATATGAAGCTTGATAAACTGTAATTGGATATAAGACAACCATTTTTAACAGATAGGGTTAAACAGAGAACCTACTAAAGAAACTGCAATTTTCATTTCACTAAATTTTTCTGCTTGCTACTGATTCACTTAATTCTGTATTTTCTCTTAAGGTGCCTTTCCTCACACCTTATGAAAACTGAAAACTGGAGACGTTACTGGCTCCACTCTCACTCACCAATTCCAGGGCAAACTGTCCAAGATCTCACCACCCATCCTACAGCCTCGAAGGCAACTGGGACAGGCGGATGCCGGGCAGCACACCGTTGCTCAGTCTGCCACTTTGGTTTCTGTGGAAATACTTGCTGCTGGAAGCTTTCCTCCCATTGAAATGATCTTTGCCTGATGAGCAGCTTTTCTGTCGGAAGTATTTGACTGAAAGTGTCACTGGCTGGGACACTGAAACTGACTTTCAATCCCCAAAAGTCAAATGTGCCAAAACTGAGCTGTGCAAAATGGCAGGGAAATTCCTTTGAGCCCTCCTCTGTAACCAGACACACTTTTAGTCAGAGGAATCTTAGCTCAGCTTCGCTAATTTCAGTCTTTCAAATTATAATTCTCCTGAAACTGTTTTGATTTTGTTAAAATTTGTTTCCCTCTTCCTGATGGTCCTTTACCTGTAAAATTTATGTTTACTGCCTACCTGCTGAAAATTACAGGTGGATGTCCCTGTCCCTCCCAGCCAGTTTCCCCTTTCTCCTGCTACTGGTTGTTATTAGTTTGATGGCACATCTGTGTGTAAAAGCTATTAATCTGTGACTTAGAGAGTCCTTTCTTAAGAAAAGCCAGAGCAAAAGAAGTACAGGACCCTGTTCTGAGGACAGGATGGTCAAGGGACTGCTGGGAGGGAAAGCCTTTGTTGGTGAAAAAGTAGCTCCTATGTTGGAGCTGTGAATGAAAATTTAAAAGCTGTAAAGGTGCTGACTCCTGCAAGTTATTTTTCCTGTGGTAAATGCCAGGCCAACCACAGCTCAGATGAGAAAGGAAAGTGTCAAACTGGGAGAAGGTTGGACTTGACAGGTTCTGTTCTCTGTTGATTTTTCAGTGCCTGTGGTGGAAGACAGAATTCGGGAAAGGCTGAAGTATATTGAATGGACTATATGTTATCTCATAGTCACGGTGGAAATTATCCAGGGTTTGAAGGAAGTTAAGTTACTAAAAAAACTCCCAAAGGCAGGTATCTGATGCAGGCAGCTGCTTGAAGAGCATCAATGTGTTTTCAAAAACCACCAACTCTTCTGATTTTCCATTTTTTCTCTCCCCGTCAACATTTAAAACAAAGTTTTTGTTGTTGTTTCTCGGTCTTTCTTTATTTCACCGTAAATACATAGCATTGCCACCTACTAAGTACAAATAGTGCTTCAGATGATCACAATTCCCTTTGGATTTTAATCACTTGCCAAAGCCATTTGAGCTGCATATTCTTTTGTCAAGACAAATTATATTGCTGTGTGCTGGATGAAAATATAATGAAAGATCTATAGCTTTCTTATTCTATATTGTGAAAACTCTCACTTATTTCCAATGTTTAAAATAAAATAAATATATGCAGCTTTTTTTTCTGATTAAAACAACAAACACCTGTACAACTCAAGTTGTTGATAAGGGAGATAAATTGTTATCAAGATAGAAATCTTTATATTTTACTGACTACATTAGTGGAATTGTTCCCTTGATTGTTTTTCCACGCAGAACAAGAATGTTTGTTCATTATACTTCTATTATGAAGAGAAAAATCCTCCAACATAACCTTCTCTGTTTTTTGTGTTTTGCTGTCTGTGTGACAGGCAAACATAATTTCTGTTCTATTTTGTTTGCCAAATGTGACAAGGACAGGCATTTAGATAAATTTATACATCAAGCAAAGGGCTGTATTCAAGCTTTTCCGGGGTTGAACCTGATACTTTTAAGCAAGAGTGTGAACAGCTTTGATCAACCTACAGCAGCAGGAAGCAGTTTTTGATACCCAGATTGCTGCAGTCTGAAAAGTGCTCCTCTAAACCATGCTGCTTGCAAAAGTTGAACCAATGCTTTTACCTAATATAACTGTCCTTCCTCACGAAAAAAGGTGAAGGAACAGAAGCTGAAACTACCTCACTGACTGCCCTGGATGTGACCTGGAACTGGGTATCTGCAGGCATTGAGAAGAAGCAGCAATACCAATGGCCTATCTAAAAGTTAAGTATTAAATGACTAGGGTGGAACTCAATTGCTGAAATATAAGCATAATTTTAGATGTCAATTTATATCCTGTTTGTCTCCAGGTGCTGACTGGAAAGAGTATGATCCTCTCAAAAGTACTGTAAAGATTCTCAGATGACAACAGACATGTTTAGGGACCAAAATCCTGTGGTTAGAAGCAACCAAGGAAGTATGAGAAAAGCATGACACAACATTTATCAGAATGTTAGGAACTGATAACTGGTTTGAAGCATGATGTTTGCAGCAATTATTTCAGTAGGTGTACATTGATCACAGGTTCAGGTCGGACAATTGGAACTTTTATAGCTAAAGGACAGCCAGTAAAATTTGAATTACAGTAGAGCAACGAGAACCTGATTAAACACTTGTTTCAAAAACAGAACCAGACAGGTCCAGAAGAGAAAGGGCAGTGTTTTGGTTCCAGTGTTTGGTTGAAATGAGTTTATCAATAAAAGTATTATGCAAAGACTGCAAAGGACAGAACCTAGATTGAAGGTGAAAAGCAAAATTCACCTTTAGGAATGTGCAGACATTTAATTATATAAATCTAAGCAATTTTTTTTAGATTTGTGTTTTAAGATCGAATCTCCTTCCCATTGATCAAGTAGATGAGCAATTGAGGCTTAGATAATTGTCAGCTCTGCCTCTGATATGTAATATCAAGGAAAAATCTTAAATGGGACAGGCTGCATACAAGTGAAAATAGTGTTTTTATTGTGTATTCACAAAACAACCCCAAAACCCATATGGTGCAGAAGTTGAGTCACGAAAGGAATGAGCTGTACTTGAGAGAGTATTTTCTGTAAAAGGAATTGTTTCTTTTAGAGTGAGACCTGGAAGGCATTTACACCCAGTATGTGCTACTCTGACAGAGAATAGCAGCTGAGAATCACAGAGGAACAATTCCTATTTGGTGAAACTCAGCTTCCTAAAGAAGGCTGGAAAAAATTGTTGTGGTGTTTATACTGTCACTGAAACAAAATTACATTGTGTCAATCTGGCAGTATTTGTCCATAGAGCTGCAAGTTTAGGCTGGTATTAATATTTCAGAGGAAGAAAAAAGTTTTATCTGATGCTAGATGAGTACTAAAAAATATCAGCTTTTTTGAGGGGGGGAGGTTATTTGTGTTTGTTTTTTGTTTGTTTGTTTGTTTTTTAGTAGCAGACAGCACTAATAAGAAACCTTGGAGATTATCCATGAATATTATCCTCATACAATACTTTTTAACTAATTTAATATTCTGTGGTCATGGCAAATAGTGCTGGTCCAAATAACTGGTGGTGTGGATATGAAATAAACTCTTTCACAATGCATACAGCAATATTTTCTTTGTTTCTGGCACCTTTTATATCCTTTGATTTGACTTTATGCTGGTCTTGCACGAGCCAATACATCTGTGCAACTGATAAATCAGTTCCTCCAGACTTTGGAATTCTCTAGGCACCCTCTCAGGTATAGTTTACATTTAATTTATAGCAACCTGCCACTCCTTATCTATAAGCAGTGCAATCAGCTTCCTATTTAATGGATTCATTTAACTTAGAATCTCTCTCTTTCTGCTTATTGCTTTCTTTTTACAGCAAGGAAGTCATCCTTGACAAAAATAAAAAGGAACGAACAGACTGCACTTGCAAATTGTGAATAACATTCTTTCAGTGATTAGTTTGTTCCCTCACTCAGTAAAACGAATATGGCTAGTATTGTCCTAAGTCTGGAGGTGACCTTTCCAATGCTTTAAATAATAGAGAAATGATTTATGGTGATGCATCCCATGCTATTACATTTTGGCATGTATAAATGATGGGCTGAAATTCTATAATGTGTCAATTTACCCATTCTATCTGTAGATATTGCACTTCTAAAGAACAGGGAATCACATTTATGTACTTTCCTAATAAAAAAAATTATTTAGAAATCAACTTAATTAAAAATAACATAAACATTAAATAAATATATTATTTATGAAAGAAATTAAATAAATGAAACATGAATATGTATAAATAAAGTATTTTACATCTGATTGAAAGGTTATTTAGTTAAGTATTTCATTAAGATGAGCATTCAGATTTGAATGCTTTTTATATCATCTTTTTTTTTTTTTTAGTGAAATAACATTTTCTTTCCTCTTTCATTTCTTTCCCTCTTCCTTCCTTCCCCCATTTTCTGAACTATGAAATACAAGATCTGCTGCAGAACCAGAGAATGGCTGAGATTGGAAGGGACATCTGCAGTTCATCTTTTCTAACACCTTTGCTCAAACAGGTGTACCTAGAGCTAGTTTTCCAGGACCATATCTAGATGATTGTTGAATAACCCCATGAATGGAGACTCTACAACCTCCCTGGTCAACCTGTGCCAGTGTTCAGTCACCCTTACAGTAAAAAAGTTTTTCCTGATGTATCAGTCTGTGCCCGTTGCCTTTTGTCCTGTCACTGGGCACCGTATGAGTTCTTGTTAATAAATTTATAATGCCATTAGTCATTGTATTATGAACAACCTTTGCATTATTTTTGTGTAAATATTTTTTTTCTGCATGATATCTCTATAAACTGTTTCACTAGCTGATTTGGTGATGTGAAGTAAAAGCTGGTGATCTGTGGAAGAATCCTCTGGCCAGACTTCCATAAATTCAAAGCTTGGTTTTCATGTCTATGCTGAAATTAATTTATGGCATTAGATGAATATAAAAACTATTATGAACCTCTATTTCAATGTAAATGGTGAAACTATTATGTGTTATAGCCTGCCTAGAATCTCACTGACATGAGCCATCCAGCCTTTTTGTGCTAACATGTATCTGTACTATCCTGTGTTGTGCAGCTTAATGTCATGGCACTTGTCAAATTATTCATTGAAAGTGAGACTTATGCAATTTTCTAGCTCATCAAAAGTTTCCCTCTACTACTCCTGGTGACTGCCTTTATCATTTGTTTCAGGAAATCGCCACAGTCTAGGAACCTCCTGCAGTGTTTGTGTAATCCCATGTTGGTCTTCCAGCAGAGTTTGCAGTCTCTAGAAAGACCTATGAGTGAAAGACTTCACTCGATATCTGGGATAAGCATCATATACTGCCTTCTCTTGGCTGACTAGTCTGTAACAGGTCTCCCACAATATCCTTGGCATTATGTTCACCTCTGATGTTTACCCTTGACCTAGATACTCTCAACAAGTATTTCTCACATTACAGTCAAAAATCAGCTTATGATAGGGCTGTTCCTCCCCATAGAGACTGTTACACAGCTTGCAACAGTCTGTGATCATTATCCAGTCCTTCGTGCTTTCCCATCTAGTTCCTGTGATTCCTGTCATGTCATAGCCCTGTGACTGTGCTGAAAATTCACATTCTTGTTTACTTCCTGAGCTAGGCATATTAGTATTTAGCCATCAGAGGAAAGACTTTGGATACCCTCGTTCCTGAGTAAGATTGTGAAATCCCTTAGTGTCTTTTTTTTCTGTATACCTCCTCTATTCTCTCACTCTCCTTCTTTTACCTTTTGACTTTGTGCCTCAAAAACCAGTGAAATTAATTTAAAGTTCCCTTTCATCATATTAGGAAGCCTGATCAAAACTATGCTTTTGATTTTAGTCAAGTGGGTCACATCCCTTTCCTAAAGTCCTTTATCCTCAGATGAAAGACTACTATTGCTGACATTACCATCTGCAAAGCTAGACATTGATGTATCAGAAGCATCTACTGAGTCTTCTTTTCCATCTGGAAGAACAGAGAAGAGCATCACCCACAGTCTTATCCCCTTCACATTTGTTTCTGGAGCTTTATGGTTACCTTTTGATATACTCAAGGGTTTACCTTGGCACGGTGCCCACATTGATCAGTATAAATACAGGGATAAATAGCCAGAAGAAGGAATGATCCGTGCCTGTCTCTGTGTAACAGCAAATAATTAATGTCCGGGAGAAAAGAAAATCTCTTGGGAAAAATAGGCCTATCAGCAGAGGAATCCTTGTCCCATATAAGCAGGAACTGGCAACCACTAACTTCACTTCCTCTTGATAGTTCCATTCTCGATATAAATATGTCAAACGTCCAGCCCAAAACCTCCCTGTGAACTTGTTCCTTCACTGCGGTTACCAGGCCCTGGACTTATATTCTAGGGTAAGAGCTGCTTATGGAGATGGACCCTTCATTCCATGGCCAGCAGTTGCAAGCATCCAATCTTCTAACCTCCTTTCACTGTTGGGAGTTTATGTTGTTCCCATGTTGCCTTGGCTATAATACCCCTCTCACCCTCAAGGAATTTAGAGGTCTGGCTGCTGCACAGTCTTTGCAGAGCGCCTATTTCTCTTTTGATCATTTTCCTGATGCAGAGAAGTTTGCTTGATGCTTTTTGTAACTCCTGCACCTGACACCAAGCTGACCTTATTAGAGCACACCCATGCACACGGGCAGAGGCAGTCACATTATCAGGAAGCATGGGAGAGATGCACCCAAGAAAGGTGCCTCTTCATGTGGATTTTACAACTCTGGGGATCTGGTAGTGAGCAAATATCTGTCTTTGAGCAGGACCTAGAACAAGAGGCAGCTGACCCCTACTCAGTCGCTGGAGAGTTTATGGAGCACGTTCTCCACAAAGCTAATTTCAGTTTCTTGAAGGGTAAAAAGGTAACAGATCATACATAGACCAACATGATTGCTTTCTGTGATGAAATTACTGTCTAAGTGAAAGAGGAGTGTTTGGTGAATATAACGTACTTGACTTTACTGAGGCTTTTGATGTTGTGTCCTACACCATCTGAAGAATGGATTTATAAGTAGATTGAAAATTGTTTGGACTATTTGAAAGGTAGTCATCTGTTTGGTGGATGGTGATGAGCGGAATACCTTAGGAGATATCCAAATTTTTCAACATCAGCAACCTGAATGGTGACCCACAGGGGATGATTAGCAAATTTGCATATGAGTAGGGAGTAGGGATAGTGGCTTCAAACAGAGAGACCATAAGAATCTTGCTGACTGATCAACAGAATCCCTGTGAAGTTACACAGAAAGGACCTGTCTGGAGATTAGCAGACAAAAATGCGTCTGACTTGATGCAATGCTGGTCAAAATCCCATTGCAGCGCCCCAGCACTTCTGCAAGACTGCAGAGTCTTCTCTACTTGCTGTCAGGACAAACTCCCCTCATGATAGGCATTCCACATCTTGACACAGTCTAGGACCTTTGCATGGCTTTGTAAAGTCTGTGCATGTTATCTGCTTGTTCGAGAAATTAGAAGTTGTCCCTATGTTAAAAGAAGTGCCCTGAAAAACACTCGCTTTATTTTTTGGCTTATACTTTATTAATAGACTACTGTGGTTTTGCATCACTTTTCTGAGCAAACTGATATGCAGCACTTAAGAGAGTGGGCACTGTAAAACAAAAGAACTTCTTATTCAGCTGTAAGTGTTAATTAATAATATTTGATGAATGGTGGTCCAATAACGCCTAAATTTTCCCTTGCTTCTCTATTAATGATAGCATAATCAGTAAAGCATGTAATAATTATGAGTGTTTTAGAATACTAAACTGTGAAAATAGACAGGTCTATTCTTCTTATGTTGTTCCAGTAATTTTTTAGCTGTTATAGTTTTCCTAGGTGAATTGTAGTTTACTGTAAAGCATGCATGATGTATTAACATGCAAAGTATAATACACTGCATAATTAGATGCAAAAATACTCAATAGATTCTTCATTATAATGCTATTAAATTATGAAAAAGTCATATATCTAAATAAGTTGAATCTCATGTTAATTACATCTTAAAAATTTCCATACTTGAAAGTTAACCTATCGGTAACTTTCATCCTCATAAAATCTAGCCATTTACAACATTATCAGGGACAGGAGAATCAAAGTTAGAAGAGATTTGAGGTAGAACATAAAGGTATGTAAATTAACCATAATAATAATTAGTCATAATAATAAACTATAATAACAACCATGGGCAGTTTATAAAAAGACTGAAAGAGCAAATTTCCTTTTATGTATTTTTTCACTCATACAACCTACATTGTTGCAGAATCACAGTTTTCTCGTTTAAAACAAATAAAAATATTATTTTTACACAGTCTGGGGGGGTCTAGATGTGCAGATACTGTATATAATGCAAGGACAAATTTATATAGAACAGCAGAGTTGGGTTTCATTGCAGGAATTTTTAAAAATCTTGTTATAAAGAGCTTTCAAGTTTCCTTTAGCAGAATGTCCATTTCCTCCAAGTTTTGCATTTTCTGTAATTCATAAAATTTAGCTTCAATTAATTTTTCTGTGAAAATCACTAAACATGACCACTTTCTTCCTCCTGCTTTCTGCAGTCTTCCCACGTGTCGTGCTTGTTAGCTGAGTAACTTGGTGTTACCTGATGGTGGTGGCTTTTGTGAATCCATAAGCTCTCTTTCTGTCTGCTTCTTTAATGAGTCGTTAATCAACAAGATTACCTGGGATGCCTTCAGCAGCCTCAGAACAGTTGCAACTGTAGGAAGACCATGATTAAAATTACAGAGGCCTTCAGTCACTTGCTTTAGAGCATGAGTAAAGAATGTTTTCCTGATGTAAAATTATTTTGATGGATCATTTGCTTTTTTGTTGTTTTCTTTCTGCTGTTGCTGTTATTACTTTATGGAATCCTCCATTTTTGGTGCCTGGTGGTGTGCTCAGGACAAAACAATCATTATATGTGGGTTCAGGAAAGTATTTACTCCCACTTTAGCATGGCAGGGACCTGCGCACATTTTGTCTTTTTTGCCACATGGGGTATGGGTCACCTGCTAGGATCATCTAGGCATAGCTCAATTCATCAGTCCCCTGCTAGTGTAACTAATGCTCTATTTCAAGTGGCAGCCTGTGCTGAAAGTCTTCACATAACACAGTTTGAAAAATTTCTATCTTATCAATTAACAATGAACTTATATGCCACATAACTTCTTAGCTTTTATGCACACATAACTGTTGTAGTTTTTATCTGCTCTCATACAACAGTACATGGAAGTTCACAAAAAAATCAGTTACAATATCATGAAAAAAACAATTCTATATTATAGTGATGTATTTTAAAAAGGCTTATCCACAGATATGAATGGCTTCTTTTCCCCATCAGAGATGCTGTTTTATCTCTAAAATAGTGAATTAATTGTATTATGCTTACATAATTTTAATTTCTGTTCCTCAGAAGGGAGCTTTTAAAGGGATGTAAATACAGAAAAAAAGAAAAGGCCTGCTTCAGAATCCATTTAACAAATCACACAATAGTCTGTTTACACAGCTCTGCTAGTACAATCAATTGTTGTATATGTGGAAAAAGAGCATCCATACAAACATTGCAGTATACATGATCAAATCACCATAGTTTTAAATTAAATTTAGCAATGCAGATGTTACATATTGAACAGGGATTCCAGAAGGGGTTTCTTCTTTTTAAAGATCCCTCTCCTCGGGCCTCCCCAGCCAAAAAAAAAAAAAATAAAATTAACATTTAGTAACCCTGTGAACCTGCTTTATTTTATCTGTAAAAAAAGAACTAATTTTAGATAAAATCTATGTTTCTGATAATGAAACCACTGAAACCATTAAAACTGGTTCATCAGCATTGTGAGCGACAAAAGGTGTTACAGCCTTTTCTTCAGGATGGTTAAGCATGCGCTGCTGATCCCCAATGTGATCTTTTCCTTTTGTATATGAAAGACATTCCAGAACTGAAACAATATTGGTGTCTAATGTGACTTGGAATGGTACTAAGGAAAATTTCACTCTACCTCTATTATTAACTTAATAATCAGCCTTTGTTAAATATCTTCATTTCTTTGCTCCTCAGTTTATATTTCTATAAAATTAAAACAGTGAGAGTTCTTTTGTTTATTTAAGGGGTTTTAAGATTTCTGGAAACCAGAAACTTGAGCAGAGAAGAACCTGCCATTTCCTGTGTTCAAGGACGTGCCCCTCCGTCAAAAGCTGTATCAGTTTCATCCCTTTGTGTAGTGGTCAATACATTATTATTGAATTGTAATAGTAAGTTCCATTCTTTCTTTTGTTTGTCTTCTTTAGTGTATTCCTTGAATTGCAAATACTAGAGAAGATGCATTGCTATGGCATACAAAATTGTGACTATAATATTTTTATGGTATACTTAGAGGTATGCACAAACTAAGGCAATTTTAGATGTCAGACCTGACTGTGAAGGTTGATTTATTTCTCTTAGATACCTACATTGAGTTATTTTCCAAAATGTCCCTTATTCTCAGTGAGGAGAAATAAATAGTTTAAGGGTATGAATCATTTCACTTGTTTTAGATGCCTCCTTGAGGATGAGCATTGTGCCCTGGAAATGCCCATTCTTTGCATGGATGGAAGAGGGACTGAGTAGCTTTAACATCTGCATTGAATCAGGTGAATCCCCCTCTGTGTGTCCTATGCCTGAGGTTAAGGCATTTGAAACAGAAAGGAAGGAAGCACACAGCATTACTCATCTGTAAAGAGCAATATCCAGAGGCGAATCAGCAACACATTTACTCTGTGGTCACAATCACAATGAATTATTAAACTAAGTTGTATAATACAATTTTTAATAAATTGCATTAAATTAATAAATTAATAAATAGTTAACATTAATTGTTTTGTTATGCAATTCATTTACTCAGTGCTATACTGCAACTGGCTTCAATTATTTCTGTTCTACAGTGAAACATTTAAACTACTCTGCCAAAAAGCCACAATGAAGAAGCACATAGTAAAACAAAGATTAGTATTCAGCTCCCCACCCATACATGGCTAAAGAGTTCTTCCATTGCTTATTCACAGAATCATAGAAACTTAGAACAGTTTGGGTTGGAATGGTCCTTAAAGATCATATAGTTCCAACCTTCCTGCCACAGGCAGGGACAACTTCCACTAGACCAGGTTACTCAAATCGTCATCCAGCCTGGCCTTGAACACTTCCAGGGATGATGCATCTATAACTTCTCCAGGCAACCTGTGTCTCATGACCCCTGCAGTAAAATCATAGAATCACAGAATCATAAAAATGTCTAGGTTGCAAGGAATCTTTAAGAAAACCAAGTGTAACCATTAACCTAGCACTATGAAGTCCACCACTAAACCATATCCCTAAGCACCATGTCTACCAATCTTTTAAATACCTCCAGTAATGGTTTCTATCTCTTACTTGGGCAGCCTATTACAATGTTTGATAATCCTTTCAGCGTAGAATTTTTTCCTAATATCCGTCCTAAACCTCCCCTGGAGCAACTTGAGGCCATTTACTCTTGTCCCATCGCCTGTCACTTTGGAGAAGAGGCCAACACCCACCTCAATACAACAACCTCTTTTCAGTTAGTTGTAGAGAGCAATAAGGTCTCCCCTCAACCTCCTACTCTCCAGACTAAACAACCCCAGTTTCCTCAGCTTCTCCTCATAAGACTTGTTTTCTAGAGCCCTAACCATCTTCATTGCTGTTCTCCAGTCATGTTCCAGAATCTCAGGGAACAACTGGTCTTCATATTAAAAACTTCATATTAAAGAAGACATTAAGTACCTCAGCCTTTTCCTCATCCTTGTTCACTATGTTTCCCTCTGCATCCAATACGGAATGGAGATTCTCCTTAGTCCTCCCTATACTTCTAATGTATTTATAGAAATGTAATTTATTCTCTTTTACAGCAGAAACCAGATTAAGTTCCACTTGGGCTTTGCCTCTTCTAATTTTTTCCCCTACATGCCTCACCACACCTATGTAGTCCTCGTGAGTGGCCTGCCCTTTCTTCCAAAGAAGACTCCCCTTTTTTTCCCTGAGCTGTGGCCATAGCTCATGCTATTCAGCCAGGCCAGTCTTTCCTTTTAGCTCACCTTTCAGCACAAGGGGACAGTCCTGCTCCTCAAGACTTCCTTCTTGAAAAATGTCTGGCCTTCCTGGACTCCTTTGACTTTTAGGACTGCTTCCCAAGGTACTCCATCAATCAGCTCCTGAAAAGACCAAAGTCTTTTCAGTCCAAGATGGAACTTTTGCTGACCCCCCTCCTTGTTTCTCCAAGAATTGAAAACTCTATCATAATTTCATGCCCAAGATGGCCTCCAGCTGTCACGTCATGCACGAGTCCTTCTCTGGTCACAAAAACCAGGTTCAGCAGGATGCCTTCTCTAGTTGGCTCCCTCACCAGCTGTGCCAGGAAGTTATCCTCAACACAATCCAGGAACCTCCTAGACTATTCCCTTTCATCTGCATTGTAATTCCAGCAGACATCTGGCAAGTTGAAGTTCCCACAAAGGCAAGAGCTAGCCATCATGAGACTTCTCCCAGCTGCTTATAGGATATTTCATCTGCCTTTTCATCCTGCTTGGACTGTCATAACAGACTCACACCATGATATGTGCCTTGTTGGCCTTCCCCCTGATTCTTACACATAAACATTCAGGCCTGTCATGACCATCATTAACTTCTAGACATTCATAACACTCCCTAACATACAGGGCTACCCCACGCCTCTCTCCTTCCTTGCCTATCCCTTCTGAAGANTGCCAGGAAGTTATCCTCAACACAATCCAGGAACCTCCTAGACTATTCCCTTTCATCTGCATTGTAATTCCAGCAGACATCTGGCAAGTTGAAGTTCCCACAAAGGCAAGAGCTAGCCATCATGAGACTTCTCCCAGCTGCTTATAGGATATTTCATCTGCCTTTTCATCCTGCTTGGACTGTCATAACAGACTCACACCATGATATGTGCCTTGTTGGCCTTCCCCCTGATTCTTACACATAAACATTCAGGCCTGTCATGACCATCATTAACTTCTAGACATTCATAACACTCCCTAACATACAGGGCTACCCCACGCCTCTCTCCTTCCTTGCCTATCCCTTCTGAAGAGTTTATAACCATCTATTGCTGCACTCCAATCATGCAAGTCATCCCACCACATTTCTGTGATGGTAACTACATCATATTTTTACTTGCTGCACAATGGTACTCAGCTCCTCCTGTTTGTTGCCCATGATCCGTGTGTTAGTNGCCTTTTCATCCTGCTTGGACTGTCATAACAGACTCACACCATGATATGTGCCTTGTTGGCCTTCCCCCTGATTCTTACACATAAACATTCAGGCCTGTCATGACCATCATTAACTTCTAGACATTCATAACACTCCCTAACATACAGGGCTACCCCACGCCTCTCTCCTTCCTTGCCTATCCCTTCTGAAGAGTTTATAACCATCTATTGCTGCACTCCAATCATGCAAGTCATCCCACCACATTTCTGTGATGGTAACTACATCATATTTTTACTTGCTGCACAATGGTACTCAGCTCCTCCTGTTTGTTGCCCATGATCCGTGTGTTAGTGTAGAAGCACTTCAGTTAGGTTATTGGTCCCATCACCTTTTGCTAGAAGAAGGCCTAATTCCTAACTGACAATTCCCAGGTGCAGCTGTAGTTTTTAACCCATTAATAACTCTTACATATTTGTTGCTGCATGCATCTCCATCTCATGGCTTCCCTGAGTCAGCAGACCAAGGTAAAACCAGTGGTGGTTCCAGCCATAGCCTTCTTCCTTGGGAGCTCATTGCCTATGTTATCTGTAGATTCTGGCGGTTTACAGGTAATTTGGTATAGACATATCTGAAGTGGCACAAATCAAGTTATTTCAGATATTACCTGGAGAATTGTGCAGCTGCTCTTCTTGTCATGTTTCCACTGAAAGACTGACAGAGTTACCCAAGTTTTACAAACAAACAGCTAAGTGGAAGGGCTTGTTTCCATCAACTATTGCAGAAGACATAGAACAAATTTATTCTGCAAGTTTAACAAGAGCCTTTCCCCTTGTTTATAGTTAGCACTCAAGACAACATAAAATCTAGATATCAACTCAAACTACTTTTCCTCACACATCGTTCATGTTAAAATCCCCCCCAAATTGTCCCTCTCTATGTATATTAAGAAGCCTTCTGTGGGGGACTTATGAGCTTCATCTTAAACAAGGATAGATAGCTAGTTTTGGTAGAAGCAGATATCAGATGACAGAAAAGAATATCTAGGGAAGAAAAAAGAACATTTCTCCATCAGCTGTTAAAGTCAGAATAAAATCAGAAAATATATTGTTGAAAGATTAATTGAATTCTGACCATGATAAAACCCTTTATGGCTTAATTGCTTTGTCAGTTTAATGTAGTTGATACATACTTATACATGGAAATCCATATGCACAGTGCTGTAATATATACCCTGTCACATGGATCATGTGCTGTAGAAGGGAGACCTTAATCCTTCCTCTTCCTTCCATCCCTTGTATAAATCAAGCTCTCATTTCCTACTGTCTCTTCTATTTTCTTTCTAAAGGATTATTTTTTTATTAATAAGCCTGAAATTCAAGTCCTGCCAGCTTTGCTTGTATGACATTGAGTAGATGGGTTCCTATATTATTGTTAGCATATTTATGAAGTGTTGATTTGGATGCTTATTTCACTGATTAATGATTTGTTGATTTAAACAAGCACGCTCCTTGTCTGTAAGAGCAAATTTTCTGAGAGCCTCCCAACAAAAGAAGTCACTCTCAGAAAACTCTTGCTTATTTTTTCTAAACTAGTCTTAAATACAGTCAGCTGTAGAAACAATGATTAGAAAAAGAGGTTACTTTGTAAGGAAAAAAAAAATCACAACTGATTAGTCCATTCCAAGCATCCTTTAGAAACACAAATAGAATCTGAGTCAGTAACAGCAGAGAGAATTCTAGACTGAAGATTATACCATTATAATATAATTCACTTGGGAGTCCTCTGGTAGAAAAGTATGTGAACAATTACTCACTGATCTATAGATTACTGTCTTTCAGAAGATGCAACAAAAGTGTTGTTGAGACTCAAAAGTCTAAGTTTCAATGAAAAATTAAGGAGCTTCCAATTATTCTCGTTTGAATGGAAAAGATTTTTAGGTAACAAAATAAAAACTATGGCTTGGGACGATAACATTAATAAGGAAAAGTTTTCTTACTTCTGTGAAGCTTAATTCCCCACAAAACACGAGAATGTAATCTTGAGGATAGGCAATTTGAAGTAAATAGGTGATTCTAGGAGAAGTAGTTCATACAAAAGACAGTAGTGAGTAATAATAGAGACTGTCTGCCAAAAGGATGAACCTAAGAGCGTTCAGGGCAAACATACTATCTTGAATGTATTTTCTCTATGTAGGCAATTATTAACACTAAAATCTAAAAAATCCCCAGACAAACAATCCCACAAAACCCCCCTAAACCTACAACAACAACATCAAAAAGGACAAATATAGCACTCCTAGGTAGTATTTTTTACACAGCTGTGTTTAAATTATATTTTTTTAAGGCTATTCCTTGCCCACACAAGTCATTCTCAGGCTGCCTCCTTCTCCCACTGTGGATATGTTTTCCACACATAAACATGCAACAGCAAGCAAAATTTGACCTTTTGTTCCATGTTCCTCTCAGACCCATGACACATGGGAGTTTGTTTCTAACCAAACTTGAAAACATGTCTCAGACTTAAAAAAGAACCCAAAACAACAGTGAAAAACAACCTCTCTTTGCTGTTTCTTTCTTTTTTTATTTTTTTTTTTAAAAATCAAAGCAGAATAATATTAGCAAAGTCTAATGTTACAATTAACATTTTTATAAAGCCTACAAAAAGGAAAAAAAGATCAAGATTTGTTTTACATATATAACTTTCAACACTGACCTTTAAAGAACAGAGCTGACTATGTTGAGCATTTTCTTTTGATATAGAAGGCTTTATTCTTTGAATGGTTTGCTATTAAAGGTACAGATACTTCAGATCCCTTCTAAAGTGCCGGCTGAGGATTTTGTGAACAAGGCCGGTAAGTTTAAATCATGACAAAAGGTTGATTTTTAATAAGATGAACATTGGTAATTTCTAACTATGCTGAATGGTGGCCGTAGTATGAATTGGGATATAACTATTTCACAGGATTAGGATGTGGGTACAGCCAAGCAAGTCCATGTTTGTTTGGTTGTTTTTATGACCTTGGATGTCATTTCTGTTCATCAGAATTCACAGGAGTGGCCTCAGTTTACATCATTAGTATCTTTAAAATAAGCTGTAGCTTGGAATCAGTCATTTTGTGCAGTTAATCAGGACCCTCAGAGGAAGGAAAGGATGAGCTTGATTAAGATTGCAGATAGAATTTGAGACATTTTTCTTCATTTCCTCCCTCTGTCACTTCTGGTATTTCTGTCATAACCTTCTGGAATATCTTGAGTATACAATTGTTTGCTCAGTCCTCCGTTCTTTAAAAGAAGTGATACTACTCCACATAGTTAGATTAGATTGCAGTTCTCTGGAGCAATAATTGCTTCTTTCTTCTTTTGTATTTGGAATCTAGCATAATGGACTTTGTGTGCGGTTGTTTATTTTGGTTTTCTTTTGGTTTTAAATACATTTTTAAAAATAAATCCTGGGATTGACTGTATTCCACACTTGTATATGTATTGCTGGCCAAATCTTGACCCAGCAATCTTTGGGAGTATACAATATATTTGTATTTTTCATAACTGAACTCATATCTGCACCTAATTCTACCACACAGCTGGAGATTATTACTGTTCTCTCTGCTGTGGAAAGGCTTATATAGACCCAAAGTTTTCCCATGGGAAAAATTGTACTAGAATAGAAGAAAATCATAATTTCCCCAATTAAACAGACCTTAGGGCATTGCTCAGCTGTTGAGGAGGAATGTCAATAACCTTATCCCAGGTCTGACCTTATCCCACGCTCAACTTGTTACCAGAGCTAGGAAGGGATGCTTTGGGAGTGAAAGCAATTAGAGAAATATAAGCTATTCGATTTAGTATTTGAGGGAAGGCAATTTAATTTTGGAACCATCTCTCTGTTGGACGTCACTGTTGCTGTAGGGAACCTAGCTGCAGGAAAGAGGTTTGATACTGGATTGTGGCATACCCACTAAACTGAGCTTTTGTGTCCCACTGACTGTGGTTCAGGGAATGTGGCAGCTACTTCCATAACAGAACAGCTTACTCCTGGCAGATATTAAACAAAATGACTTCTGCCAGAGCTTGCGTCTGTGGAATTCAATTTAGACCCCATCATGAGTGTAAGCAGGTGATTTGGCTGACTCTTCCTGTGGAGACTAACTAGTTGCATTATAGTGTCTGGATACTTCCAATGGGATCAATCAGGATATGTTAATTGCACCAAGATAATTTTAAAGTGGTGTAATGGGAAATTGGTTAACTTGGGAGAAATGCTATATTTTTAACAGTAAGGGGTATTGTTATTATTATTCTTTTGAACAGGTGGTCTAGCAGCATGGAAGGAACCATGCTGCTGACAACAAGAGAAAAGAGAAAGATGCAGAGAAATGAACCAGCAGGAAGTTCAGAGTTTGTTTGGATAATTTGAAAAACTTATTAGTGGATGGCTCATCTGCACCAAGAAATACAGTATGCTCAAAATGAAGGGATTGAAGTAGGACTTTATATTGCTTTCTCAATTGCTTTTCTTCTTTAGCTGCAGAAAGTTTTAACAGAGGGGAAAACCCTGGATGGCCATCTTTTAGAACATATTAAAAGTAGTGAAAACAGTTCATTTGGAAGAAAACAAGAAAAAAGTTAGTGAAAATACTCTGGGACTGCTGTTGTAACTCTTGTGAAATGTCTGATCCTGCCTTCCTAACACTGAGCTCTCACAAAAGAACCAAAATCACAGTATCAAAGGTAGGTTGGTCGTCTGTTTCTAATGCTGATTGTCATGACTAATTGCTTAACAAGAGAGAAGCAACCCTCATCCAGGGTCAATGTGGCCACTCCCATTGCTAGCTGAAGGCAAAATATGATTCCAGAAGAATGGGACACAGTTGAATGGAGCCTGTGCTAGTAGGTGCAGGCTGTTTATGGTAAGCAGTAGAGGAGAATAGATGAGAGGAGTTTAGGGATCAGAGGACTGGAAGCTTCAGTAGATGAAATAGAGAGGAATTGGAAAATAAATTCAATATTGGAAAATATTTGATAGTCCACAAAAACCTGTGGCTTTGCAGTGTGTTTGCTTCTGTGGTGACAGTAGCTGCAGGTTAGACCTGGAGGAAATTGCAGTTTTTTCCAAGGACAGACAGAAGTGAATGTGTATTAGCGGTAACTTCTGGGCTAATGTTACAACTGCTAGGGGAAAGACAATGGGGAATTTCCCCACGTGAGGCCCTTCTTCTTGCCATGTCGTTAGAGATGTTCTACAAGTTCTGGGAATGCTTCTGACTGTAAATCCCGGTTGCAGGCACCAGCTGTTTCCACTCAGCCTTGAATTAAGTGCTTCTGCCACGGATTAGGACAGAGTTTAAAGTACACTCTCTCCATTACAATTTTTATTAGTGAGCTCAAACAGCTTGTTTTTCAGCATGCTTACTATTGTAAATCCAGTGTTGAAGTGATCATCTCTCTCTGCATGTGGTATTCTGACCTTGAGTACTCTCCAGGGATCATGGATTCCACTTTGGGAGCAAGGCATCTAGCAGTTAGCTGACGCAAGGCAGGGTGATATTGTGCCAAGTACTTGCAGAAGCTTTGTTACAAGAAGATTATGTAGGTGAAAGGTGGGAGTTGAAGAGGGGAAAGTAGTAGCTTTGAGACATGAAAGGAGTTGGGCTTCTGTTGCTGTTCATGCCATGGTTGTGAAGCTGGTCCACTGCTATGTAACATATCTTTATGCTTGCTCAGGCACCAAGCAAGAAATAAAGCAAAAAAGCATGTGACATGAGAACAGAAAGTTCAGTGTATGATTTCCATAATAAAATAAATAGCATAAACTTAAAATAAATATGGTAAATTCAGAAAGTAAGTTAAATAACAGTAAAACATGATAATAGCTACTATTTTAAAAGTAGTTTATTTACATTCTTATAATTATGTATAGTCTAAGTTGTCTAATATTACTTGTGGGAATGCAGCATGAGATGATGCAGAAATGTGACAGTGTGCAAAGAACAAGAGGGGTTTTTCTCTTCACATAGACTGTCTGCCTGTAAAGGGGAAAGTGTGCAGTCAAGTAAGATATGATGGGTTGGGGCAGAACACGTGGAAAATAAGTCCTGCAGTCTGAATACAGTAAGAATGGCAGAGCCAGACATTCATCACTGGAAATAGGGCAGCGCATTTCTAATAGAGGATTTTTGTTTATAATGTTTATACAAATTTTAGGATATTTATCTGACACATAGGTAGTCAAAATTGACTAATAAGTCTCCTTTATTAAAGTGGATGGTGAAATTACTATTGACAACATTATAAAACTGCCCTATAAAGCATCATTTAATAATAAAAAATATTAGAAGGATTGTTATGACAACTTTAAAAACATGCAGATTAAATGGGGCCATACAGAAAATGAAACCAGATGAAAATTTATGAATATATCAATGTGTCTCATCTGTGCTGTTATCTTTATTTATTACTGTTAATATATGTTTGGGATGTTTACTGTAACACAATATATTTCATACACTGTGGAGATCTATGAAAACTATTTCTCTCCTTATCACTTTTCCAATTTATTCTGCAGAACTACCAATTCAAAGATAAGTTAGATCCAGGCTCATACCAGAATGAGGGCTCTGTTTTTAAAGTGGTTTGATACCTACTGAGATATGTTTTGGGTACTTAGAGTTATCTGTGTTAATGCTCCTTTAGGGACCTCAGTCCCACCTCTGTGGTAAATTGGTAAATCCTAACATCGATCTCACTCAAGTAGAGTGCAGTAACTTCAGCACTGAATGGCCAAGCTTTACAAGTTAAGTAGAAGCACTAGTTCCCCTATCTTTTATTGGAGACAATTGAATTCTATCATACCAGATTCTTAACTGTGACCTATTTGAGCCCAATCAAAACAGGATATGTTATTGTGTTTTGGAGTGATGTGTGAGGCTCAAGCTACGACTATGACTAGCCAACAAAAAGTTAAAATAATAATATGGAAAAATTTAGTTGTAGAAACTGTTGCATCTCACCGACAGTCCATAAAATTACATTCAGAGCTTAATATAAAACTTCCTTATGTAAGATTGTTGATAATCCAAAAATTATTTTTATTACTGCAAATAATAAGATTTTCTTTGTTCGCCACAAATATAAGGAAGGAACATCCTGGTTTTTCATCCTTAGAAGGTATTACACTGATGAAATCTGAAATGGTACATAACAACAAAAAATCCTTACCTAGAAGTGGACAGCGGAGGATGACCTTATCAAATATGTGGAAACTGACCTTATCAAACATGTTAAGTATTTTGCCATTATTCTGGGAGGCTCTTCTCCATTACATTTTGTAGTCATTTAACATTTCACTTTGCAGTGGTGTTGTAACGGTCATAGTCACAACCCGTGAGTGTTCCCCGACACAGGTGTGCAAAGACCATGACCATGTGGTTCTCAGGGTTCCACAATACAGAAGGACATGGAAGTTGGGATTTCTGTGAATTTAAAAATTACCTTTAGGAAAGCAAGTATATTTTTATATATATACATATATATATATCTTACAAGACTAAAGCATATTTATACATATACACTGAATTCCAGCTACCAAGGCAAATATATACTTATGTACCATTACCTGTGCATATGGATATAAATATATTATACCAGGTGTTACTCTTATGACATTCACTAATCCTCTCTGACCAATGAAGGAAAAAGTCTCATTTTAAAGACAATTCATGTCATGGAGTCCAAAGTCAGCCAGGCATCCACAACAAAGGTCTGGTCTGTCCAGGAGATCTTATGCAGGCCAAGCACTGGAAAAATGTGTAGAGAAGCTCTTTTTGGGTAGGTAATGAGTTACTTTTTATACCTTTTTAGTGTGGATACATAAATGGGCACAAGACATTAGTTCCCAGAATAGTTGTTGCTGACTCCTGTTTTCCTGGAAGGTCAGCTCATTTTCACAATATCATTGTCCTGTACCCATCCAGGTTTCTTTGTCTTGCCAACTGCTTCTCGTCACAGAGGTTTTGGGTGAACTTATCAGCAATGTCTTGGGACTCCAGCTGAGATATATTTCTGTGCCAGGTCGCCTTTGTGACAGCTCCCTTGAGGTGTACAAATGAAATAATTACTTAAATTCTCAAGCATCCATTCTATTTTTACTTTAGTGAGAAATTTAGTTGGTTGTAATTTTCAACAAACGTGGAAGCATTAAAATAGCATCCCTGTCACCTCAGAAATACAACTGTGTCCTCAGCTTTATGACATTTGCTTTTCTGTGTTTCCTGTATTAAGCTGCAAAAGACCTCTGTCTGCATAAAGCACAGAAAATGAGCAAGAATATTTCTGGCGAAGGGAAAAAATCAAATCATACTTTTTTTGATGGAAGTAGGTAAAACACGCAGTGGATTTTCAATCTGAATTGTGAAAGTACTTGATAACTTTTCAGTGTGACATAAAATTACTTTTAACTGCTTTCGTATATTTTTCAGAGTGGAAAACAGATGTTAAGTGAGTGTCCAAGGGCACCGAAATTGACCTACAAGCTTTTATTTTCCAGTCATTTGATCATATTCCCCTTTTGTTTTCCCTTCCTCCCTTAGCTCCCAAGGGTAATGCAATATTTGTGGCACTCAGAAAAGATTTTTAAAAAAGAAAAAAAAAAGAAAAGGATTTTTTTCCTGGAACTGTTTTAGGTCAGTGTCCAATGCAATGTATATTAATGTACTTACCGGGTATACTACAGTATTAAGTATTATAGCAGTGTACCAGTATGTTCTAAAAGGTAAGACCAGATGGTGAACTAAAAAAAAAAGAAAATGTGTTAAAAACCCAAATTTTTGAGCATTTTGCCAAGCTGTGAGCACACATTTGCATTCCTATTCCAGTCTGTCAGTGGCTGTGCTTGCTTTCCCTTCTGGAAACAAGTCATCTTGCATGGACATCCCTTTTCACTCTACTCGTAATCCAGCTATCTGGACAGCGTGAAATGCTCTGAAGAGTGGGATGAGGGAAAGCTTTCTTCAGGGCTGGGAAATTATCTGTGTGCTGTTATGAAGGAATTGTTGTGAGACAGAAGGGAAAGCGGGATGGATAACAAAGATCTGTCCGACTGACAGTGCAACTGATTACCATCTATTCTTAATTTTGTGTGTCTGTAGTTCTGCTGTCTTAAAAGGGGCGTATAATGTGGGGGATCACCTTTTATACAGAAAATATGCTTACCTCCTTAGAGCTCCACGAAATATCGGAATAGGCGATTGTGTAGAAAGGGAGTTGGGACACCCTTATTTCGGTGCATGTGAGGAAAGAAGCAATAAAGTGTTAAACAGGTATAGATAGTCTCCATGTTTCCCATAGTGGGATTTTATTTTCATCAAAAGGAGAGGAGATTTCAGCAAGGAGGCAAAAGTAAGTCAGTAACAGGTACTAATCTCATTTACTTCCCCCATGTATTCAGGCTTCTTTGCCTTTCTGAGACAAACTGACCTGTCCACTGCTTCTCCTTCTTGCCTGCGTTGTCAGTGTGGGCAAACCAAGTCAGGAAGTGCCGGTGCTCTAACCCTGTTGAGATTTTGCCTAACAAAGGACACAATCCCGAACAAGTGATATTATTGCCTAATGCTTCAGTCACCCAAAGAATAAAAAGGAGGAGGAGATACTGAGCCTTCTCTGGTACTTAAATGGCTGGATACACACCTGTTTTAAAGCCTCCATGGTGACACCGTAAACTTGAATCTCAGCCAGTCAAAAGACGTAGGTTTTCCTGAAAATGACAAGGAATGAATATCAGTTAACAAGACAAACTCATATTGGAAATCCTTTTTGCTGTAGCATGTACATTTTGTTTCTTCTTTCCGGCTAAGACTGATTGCAACCACAAGGCGATTTTATCTTTGTCTCTAGAACATTCTGATCAATATCTCTTTGTTGGTATGTATGTAGCAATCAGTATCACCCCTAATATAGAAAGGTAAAAATCCACAGCAGCAAAGGTAAAAGGTATTGATTGAAGGTACTTGGATTTTTTTGCCCCAAATAGTGGCAGCAAAGTATCAAATTACCATTTTTCTTGTGCTTTTCTCAGCCCTGCTATGCTTGCCTGCATACATCCAAATGTTCACAAGTAGGAGAATTCATACAGCAGAAAAACTTTCCATACAGAACAACACGAAGTGTGAGAAAGGTCAGATCTTTCTTGGTCTACATTATTTAACAATTAACATGTAGCCTCCCTTAATGTTTACTTTTTAAGGAGAGTTAAATATTTTAGCAGGCTTTGGATTACCCCAAACCCACAAAACAAGAAGGAAAAAAAATATTAACTGCTGGATGGAAGTACTGAATGGGTCAAACTGTTTCTCTTCATCCTGTCCTGACAATTAGAGGCCTCAGATATGGGTGGACTGTGTTGATGTTTTCAGATTTTTAGCTTTTCAAATAGGCTGTTGTAGGGTATACATGTAGGAATGGACTAGCAACAGAAGCATCAAACCTGTTTCTATGGGTTTATTTGGAAAAAAAGAGCTCCAGGTTTACAAATGTCTCTGTTAAAATTCCTGTTGTATATATGTTATAACAAATGATATTAAGATGATATAGGAAAAGTTATTCATCAACCAGTTGAAGTGACTACAGGCGTAATTTGTACTCCATTCATGTGTGCTTCTAAAGAAATACTAACTGTATGTAAAGGAAGGGTTCAAGCTGGAAATTTACATGGTGCTTGCACTGGCCTATGTGTATTTTGTAAAATAATGGGGATCAACTGGCTAGATTGTGAAGCAGTCAGATACCCCATGTCACACTCCAGTAACCCCGACCTCTCAATTGCTGCAGGTTTTTCAGCTGACTGTATTTAATAATATATGCCTTCCTACATTTTGTTTCTGTCATCAAATAGCTCAGAGTCCTTCTAAAGTTATGGATGTTACGACATCATGAAAAATAGGAATTGGAGAAATGTAATTATAGGGAATAAACTTATATGAGTAAACTCTTACAGAAAACATAAAATAGCCTATAAACACATAATAAATTTCTGAATCTGTACAGATATATGGAATTTCATATTGAATTCTTAAATATTGCTTAAAAATGTGAAAATGTGAAAAGGATTTTTCCATAAATTCTAGGTAAATCTATCTAAATTTCTGTAAAACTCTTGCTTCTAAGTTAAGAGTGACATCACAGTTACTATAACACTTTGGAAGGGATGAACATTTGGTCAACATGGAGGAGAAATGAAAACTTTTGTGAAGCACAGTTTTTATCTGCTTACAAAACTTTGCACTATAAAAGGGACCATTGTAATAATGCTCTTCTCTATAGATATAATGGACGGTGCCCACAGACATTTCTATATCCAGCAATTTCCAAAGAAAATAAACAAGAAAATTACTGAACTCAATCACTTCACCTAGTTTCTTCAGTGCATGATCAGTTTAATGGAATTTATACTTTAAAATGGCACCAGTGACAAACCATTTTAGAGTCCAGGGAAAAATGACATTCCCACTATGTCAGCAAAATAGATATGTATTTCATATGCTATGCTTCAATTCAAACTATTTTGTGCGCATACAGGATAATTTATCAAGACTGAATCCTTCAGTAAGGAAATTCTGTGCAGACAGATTCTCTACCTCATTTATAACACTTCCACTACCAGACAATTTTCAGAATCTAGGCAAAAAAAATTATAATATCTTTACTATATGCATTTGTAGTTATCTCATTTTGTTCTATTGATGTTAATTGGCTGTTATTGCATGCAAAGTTCAGTACATTGCTCTCATCTATCCAAATTCAAATCAAGTAAAAATTTGTATAATGGTTATAGTTTTATGTCCATTCTAAATGATTTTTCAAGTGTAATTTTTAGCATAATGAGATACAAGAAATATTTTTAATTTCAAAGACATGACAAGCATTCAAAGTTTTTCTCCCCCTATCTCCTCAAAGTACTGTGCATGTAATTTTATTGTTAGATTCTGTCCTGTATTTCTGGGTTTTTTCTGAATAAAACATAAAAAGGCTGGGTATTTTCTTGCCTGCTTTCATAAATAATCAAAACCTGAGGTCTTTTTTTCATTTGTTTTATTGCTTGTCTTTGCCATTTTGCAAATAGGATATTACTGTTTGTATCTTTGCAATTTGATTTTCTTACTGATCGTTTTTAAGATTGGATCTTACTTGTCTCCTAAAAAATTACCATCATAAAATCCACCAAATAAATGAATATTGTATGACAACTTTTTCTGGAGAAACTTTACAGGCATTGATATGGTCTTCTATCATAGCTTTTATTTTGTCAGTCATTTGATGGATCCAACATCTACAGTACCCCTTTCAATAGTATGTTTTTATAAAGATAATTTTATAACTTTGGCTATGAACCATTTTACCTCTGCTTGGCACAGAAGAACCTTTGGATTCATAAGACTGTGGATCAGAAACTTGGCTTGCAAAAATTCATTAGTAGTACAGGAAACTACTCATATTCAGCTGACTGTAATAAAGTCAGTAGGAATCAAATACATAATTATACTTAAATATGTGCTTGAGTTCTTTCCTGAATTGGTAATTTAAAGCTTTCCTTATTTTTCAAGTTTTAGGGCCATTTGTTGGGTCAACAGTTGAATGGAAATATCATGTCACAGCTAGAACTATCAGGAAAAGCTGGAAATCATATGAACGAAGTATTGTGGATCAATCTTAACACTAGGTAAAAGAAAGACCTTTTCAAAATTATCAATCTCATATTTTTCAGGATCATTAAATGCACAATAAAGAGATGACGCACTAATGGCCTCTAATACATCCTGCTGTGCAAAAAATTCACAGCATGATGCAGTGAGTTTCTTTGTTGATTCCCCCTCCTTTCATTAACATTTATTTTATAAATTATAAGTACTAACTTTTGCAAGTAAGTGTGCGGTCTAGCTATTTGTGAATGGTTTCATTCAGTAAAAAATAATAGCATACAAATGATGCCTGAACTAGTTGTTGATCATCAAATTATTATAATGGAATCTATTTTTGAAAGTAATTTTAATGTATCGTTTTGTGCTCTTTACTGATGTTGCCTCTCCTATTTCCAGAGAGAACATATATTTATAATCATGTTTTGTCAGTCAATTCAAGGTTAAAGACAATGATGATTAGCAAAGAACACTTGATTTTACAAATAGAATGTGAATTATGTTTATTGCTTTCTTTAAACATCTTTGTAAAGCAAATGGTGATACACAGTAATGGACATTACTATTTGTGACAAATCAGTATGTTTCTGTCATCTTTGAAATATCCAATAGCCCAATTGTCAACTTTTATTTTGGTGAAAAACCACATGTCCCTGAAAATCTTTTGGAATTAATCAATATTCTACTAAAGATTTATTGTTAGAGGTTTTGAGTGCAATTTCAATGCAAACCATGGAGAATTAGGTAAACACATCCCACCACTGCTTATATAAATTTTATATGGAATTTTTTACTCACTGTTTAAGACTTTCCATTTTGCTCTCCCGTGTTCCTTGAATATTAAAATACATGGAGTGAATCAAATCACATCTAATACAAGTACGAAAGAAAGTTTGAAGAGCAAGAAGTGTGTAAATATTATTGTCATTTGGCCATCATATGTTACAGGAAATAAGAAACATCAGTCCCTATAAATCTGAATGTATTTTGTTTTCTTAATATCTATTTTATTTTCTAGAGCAAAAGGGAATGTATGGGTATTTTTTTAAAATGACAACAAATAGGGTTTTATAATACATACTGGAACAAGTACTTTTTGTTACACTTGATGTTATGCCCTTCTGTGCATCTTTGCCTGTTTGCTTTGTAATCCATCAGCCATACTTTTTCTATAGCCTCTTGAAGTAAAACACAGAGCATTAGCTAAAGAAATTACATTATATGAAAAGATACTATCAGATGAAGGACCCCTGTTTTTAATTTACTTTGTGTTGACACAGATCACTATCTGCTATCACTTTTCCTTATCAGACTGATGAAATAGAATTTGTACAGTGGATATATAGAAAATTCCCTGAATGGCTATCTGTCATAGTCAAAAAAACGTGCTATCTGTCATAAGTGGAGACTTTATGTACTTTAAAAAATATTTGCCCATACACGGAATATCACCCATAGTGTCCTTGTCCTTAGCTTTGAAGACTGTAGTTATTAGAAATAAGGAAGCGAGCACTAAATAACATTGGCTGCCTTTCTGCTCACAGATATTCTTTCGAACACCCAATCTGTATGCTGAACTAAACCTCAAAGAGTAGGAACAGTCCCAGGAAATATGAAGTGCATATCATATTTAAAAAGATAATAAGGTATCTAATTTTAAGCATATTTGTAGCATTATTCAGTGTGTACCATTTCCAAAGAACAGAGGGACCATGCATTACTTAAGCTCTACTCATTACTCTTAAGTATTTTATCTGTGTCCTAAATCCTTCTGTTATATGAGATGTTACAAGTGCACTTCACATAAAAAAAAAATAATATTAAGATGAGTTTTTCCATACTTAAATTAAGGACCTTAAATTAAGCTTAAAAATCACCTACTGAGTAGGGTTTTTTTTCTCATGAATGTTAGTGGTTAAGAAGTCATGGGCTAAAGTGAATGAGTTCAGAATGCCTCAGTAAAATTTCTTGTCACTGGTTTATAACTGTGTTTCCTTAGAAAGAAGAAAATGACAGATTAGATGTAATATGTATTACTGCAGAAAATATTCACAGTATAGTGAAGTATAGGATTCCCTTAAAATTAAAGTCAGGATCTGTAGAGAAATATTGTTTAAAAATGTAGTTACTGAGCCTGCTTTGAGATGTCACTTTCAGTCCAAGACACAATACACTGTTTCCATTTAGTTTTTTTTTACTATGGCACATTTAGACTCCGATCAAATGAAAAAGTGGTCATATGAAGAAATTTAGTCCCTAATGAAAAGACTTCCACACTGGATGTTCTATGGCTATGTATTTCCCTTATATTTCAAGTCTGTTAGACAATGTTTGGTTTGTTTGGTTTTTTTTTTTTTTTTTGAAAACTACTCCAATTGGAGATATTTAAAACTCTTCTATTCTTAATACAGTCTGCAGTCCAAGAGAAAATTATATTTAGATTTTGAAAAGTATTAGAATTTCATCTTCAATACCAGACCCAGAGTGACTTGTTGTTTTAAATATTAAGAACATCCTAAACATGAGCAGAGGTATTAAAGAGAAGTAAGCACATCAAGAGCTTCTGAAACTGAAAATTACGTTCAAAGTATCTTATGTTTAAAACTATCCAATAGTGATGAAGAACAACTGTTATTTTAGAGAGCCCATTAACATGGAGACTGTAAACCTTGATGAAGAGAACACTATGCTAAGAATACAGAAGAGAAAAACTGATTCAATGAAGGAGAAAAACTAGCCTCTCTATCTCAAATACTGTAACAGCACAAACATTTGGTTTCCCAAAAGTGATGGAAAATTTTAAATCAGCTAAGACTTTAAGTGATCATGCCCAACACAAGAGTAAATGTGTGCAGGTGACAAAAAAATAAAATAAAAGTGAAAAGCCTGTTTGCACCCCTTTATGACTGTACTACGCTTTAATCACTGTGCCGCCAGAAGGACAAGCTGTGCCAAACTAGTGTCTGAATGACATGGATATTTTCTTGGTACTTGGTGTTTCTAGTTCCTGGAAGGATCCCTTTAATGTATTCTTGAGGAAGATGCTGCTCTTTGGGGCATGTTGTTCCCTGCCACCCAAGAATTTGGTCACAGCAGCGGCAATTCTGCTGCAGTGAGAGCAGCTCTGCATGGGAACTACTTGCTACTCCTTTTGTCAGTACTGAGAACAAATCACCTGGTTGAAACAGCACAAGTGGCAGCTGCTTTTAACAGGAAAAACCTGCTGCATATAAATTGCCCTCAGCAAGGACAAATCTGGAGGGTAGATTGCAAATATCTGAAGTGCCATCATGGCCTTATGCAGACTAATGGAGTTCTGCCATTGGCTTCGTTGTGCAAAGATAAGGGCCAAGATTTCATTCTACTTATGCACTGCAGGGAACACGCACAAATCTTTTGGTTTAATATCTCTGTGAAGTAAAGGTAAATGTGAGTCTGAAAAGACACAGACACATAATGTAACATAGGGTAAAGTCCACCGTAGCCTGGAGTTTCTTGCATAGCAAAGGAAAGAATATTCTTTACAGATATGTCCCCTATAGTGTGCTTATTTGTTTATCAGGATTTAACAAAGGTTGTTTTTTTTTTTTTCCCTACAAATGTAGCTGAGCAAATGGCAGTGCAGAAATGGTAAGGGAGAATGGTGCACTGAAATTAAAAAAAGAAACTATCATCCCACTTAGCAAATGAAAGGGAAGATAATTAGAAGTAACATCACTGGCAAATAATTGCAGCGATCAGCCAGCTTGGCATGATTACTAACCCTTTTATTTTTCCTAAGGAGAGAAAGAATTAATTACAAAAAAAATTCAGAAAAGAAGAGTATCATAATGTACCCTTTAGGAGGGAAGCTCTTGCTCTAAGACTATTTTCTTTAGAATACATTTTAAAACAATTTCAAATTAAACATAAATGGATGCTGTAATTCTGACTGCCCATATTAAAAAAAAAAAGGAGCTATGAAACTCTAGGGGCAAATTCTTAAAAAGATTATGAAATAAAACATCAAGAGGCGCTGTACTGGCCTGAAAAAAAAAATTATGAGTGATCATGGGATTTTTCTCATACATGAATAATAACAGTAGGGATAATAATTGGAAAAAATGGACTCATCTGAGCTATGGTTTCTTTCTGGGCACAGTACATGCAGCACCATGGCGTTCCTGAGGTGGTAAGAGCTTTCTGTTCTGGGTTTGTAAAAGCCACCTGGATAAAACAACATAAAGGATATGTTTGGATCCATCTGGCTGTTTGAAGACATCTATGTCTGAGCTAGTCCCCCAAAGCTCTCTTCCTTGTCCATGGGCATTATCACTTCTGAATTGAAGTGTTACAAAGTCAGGAACTATTAGAGATCAGATTAACCCATCTTTTTCAATGAGTATAAAGGGAGCCTAAAAAGTCTATCTCAGGTACAGACATTCACAATGTAAACATCTAAAGTTAGGCGAAATTACTCTTTCTCTTACAACTTTGATACTGTCTTTTCAGCTGCTTCCATCTGTGTGCCCCTCTTTTCTTCTTGCAAAAAGTTGGTCATTTGGTGCTATCTTGCTAAACACTGAATATTTGGTTTTGGTACTCAAAACCTTTACACAAAGGCCTTTCACTGACGTATCAACATGATGAAAGTGGAGGGAAAATGAGAGAAGGTAAAGTAGAGAGCTGAAGAAAGGAAAAAAAAGAGAAGTAGTGTTTCCTTTATGTTCCTGTCTACTCCTTCCTTTCTCAGCTGAAATCATTTTACAGGTAAAAAATACTACTAGCAAAGTGATAATTTAATAAACAGATGTTATAGAGCCATCATGCTGGATACTTTTCTTGATACAATACCATCAGTATTGATCATTCAACTCTCAGCTATACAGTTAGTCTTTGTTAAGAGAAGTGCTCTGATTTCTCCACATTTCTATAGCTTTGGTAGCTTTATAAGCATATGGATATTCCTGGAGTGTTGAAGCCCCAGATCACATCAAAGAATTGTTTTAGATGGGCAATGTTTGGTCTTCATGCTCTTGCTAGAGGTCTTCTGTACAAATAGTCACAGTTTAATCACCATGAACATTTCTGTGTCTACTGAATTTAGTAGTACTATGAGTTACTAATATAACATTTGTATTTGAAGGACCTTCTTGATCTACAACATACCTTCAGGAAGAGGAGAAATCACTGGAGAAAATCCTTTCCCATTCTACAACTGGGCTTGTCTTCTCTTCAGACAGATATTGAAATTCATTTTGAAGCCATGGTGAAGTCAAGGAAACTTTCGAGTGACCCCAACAGTTACATAGGGTGGACTGGGCAATTAGTTGAGATCTCTCTTCTAACACAACTGCAGCAAACCTGGAGTTGATCAGTGTTGACTGTTTGCATAATTTTGGATTAAGAGAAAAGGTAATACTTCTTGGTTGTTGTCATTTGTGCAAGGTGTTTTTTTCATGGACATTGATGTTTTAAAGGATTTTCTCCTAGTATAGTTTATTTTATTTCTAATGCTATGACAACATAAGCACGCCCTACATAAAAATATAGCATTTTGAGTTTCTTTTATCCTTATGCCAAATGAATAATGGTCACTTGGCATGTAAAGTGGTTGGGTTCAATTCTCGACTCTCTGTTGAGAAGCTGAAAGTACTTCTCTTGCTGAGAAGATACATGTACCAATCGCCAAGCTCAAAGATTTTCTAGAAAGCGAGATACCATTTTATCCTCCCACGAACCTTTATGCAAAGAAACGATTCTCTCATGGTTCACTAGAAAGTGTTAACTAAAATAAAGGTATTGATGGTAGCTGCCCATGTAATTTGTTAGTGAGCTATGTTCACTGTCTTAATAAGAAATTAATCACCAAATGGTATATAAAACTCAAGACAATTGATAACTAAAAATAATGGTTTATTTCTGATTAAAAGAAATAGTCTATATGCATGAATCAATGATTCATTTTATATAGGGATTGTCTTGGTTATATTTTTGTCATATTTGACATGCATTGGACTCAATTCACTTTGGCACACAATGGGTGACACCAGCATAAAACTCATGTAAAAGTGGATGATTAAGTCCCTTGATTCCTCTAATTTTAAGTTGTCAGCTCATTTCCCTGGTGTCTTTTGAACTTTGCGTTTTCTTATTGACCAGTGATACAGAGAATTTTGTCTCGCAACAGAAAGATGTGTCTGAAAATTAAATCATACTCATATGCCACTGTAGTAAAGCCTTATTAAGCAGGGAAATAGAACAATAGTCCATAACCTTTAAGTGTTCTAGCTGATTCTATAACAACATTTTCTACGGCTGTTAGGACTAATGTCTCTCTACTATCTCAGAACATTTTTATAGTATTGATTTTATTATTATTATTCTATGCTCAATAAACTTTTAGTATTTTTTTAACAATTACATGTGATTTTCCTGAACAATGGATAGTCTCCCAGGAAAAGGAGGCTTTAAACAACTCTGAATGTGCTGCATACCAGTGAGATATAGAGAGTCTATTATGTAGCTATTTCATTTCAGTGTGCACTAGGCAGAGACAAGAGCATTTTATTTGATTAATACCACACAAGAACTTCTATCAAAATATTAATATCCTTTAAATAGGTGTATCCACTTAGTAAATGAGATATCATCAGCTTTCTCTATTGCCAACACTGCTATATTTATCTGTTTCTCTGATAATAGTAGCTATAACTCTATGACCCTAAAGAAATAAAACATGCACGTGACAGCACAAGGGAGAAGGTTTGCACTGTATATATATCTACAAAGATTTCTTTCTTGCATTTATTGTCTTAGGTATTTAGAAAGATTAAAATTGCAAAATGAAACAAAACCATAGAAAAAACTGCAGACAACTTAGAAACTGTCCCCTGGAAGTTAGCCTGAAAAGAAATAAAGTGCACCATTCTCAAAGCTGTGCAGAAATGCTGTTAGTGTAATAGTATGCATTGGGAACAGAACCTAATAAGAAAAACATAAATAGCCCTAAATTTACAATCCATGTAGCTGCAGAATTCCTATGATAATCTTGTTGCTTCAAGTTATATATACACTCAGAAACTTAGATTTGACTGAGTATAATTAAAATTCAAGGCAGAAGGGCTTATGATTGTTCCGATCACATGCATCAGATGACTAAACATCAAGGAAAGGGGAGACTACTTCAGCAAAAAGGATTGTCTTGCTACATCAACAAAGAGCTACAAACTAGTCATAGAATTTTGGCCAGAAATCTGAAAGTCTATCTGCAGCTTGGTAACTTGAAGTTGGTATTCAGTTCCCAGAAATGAGAAGGTAGCCTGATACAGCCTTGTAACACTGGGTTTGTTCCCATGTATTTGGAATACTAGTCCAAAATTTTCATCAAGAACAGTTTTTTATTTTTTTATTTTTCCTGCGTCTACAACAGGAGAACAAGAGTCTAGTAATCAAGTTCCTTGTATTTGGTTTCATAAAGGTTGGCTGCTTGCTGATACACAGAAGTGTCAACTGTTGGTAGAGGACATCTAGAAATGCTTGGGACTAAACAATAAAGTGTCCCTACACATAAAGATCTGAGTGTTATGTTTTCTAGGCAGTGTCTGACTAACCAAAAAGCAAAACACTTTCATTTAAGCTAGCAGTCCCTGAAGATTACATATCAGTTCCAAGAGACTGGGTTCAGTTCCTAGAGTGGCCTATGAAGGTTCAAAGTTATACTCTTTCCCATTTCCAAGGAAAGGACCTTATGGCACAGGACAGGGGAGGCAAATTTTTAGAGCTCCTCGCTGGGAACCTTCTGCTGCAGGTTTGGAGTCTGAACCCATGCTGACATGGCTAAACAATCAGAATAATGATGCCTTTATATTGGACAATGTGTATGAAAATGTAAAAACTTGATGATCATGCTGTGATATTTCCCCATAACATTCTCTCAAAACATTCTCAAGTACTTGTCTCATAGAATCTAAAATCATCCCAATGTGTTTCAGAGTATTTTTCCTTCAATAGTTTGTCCCATTGGACATGGATAACCTTACAGTTTCTGCAAAACACAGTGATTATAAACTGAGTGAAAGGATATCTTGTTTTATTCATCTGAATCAGCCACCTTCCAGTTTCACTTAATGTCCCTTTGGTTTTACACTGGAAAAGACAGTGGACAATCAATCACTATTTGTCTTATTGTCATTCATGGTCTCTAGTCTTTTATCACATTCCACTTTGGTAATTGTTTTCTTAGCTCAACAGTCTTACAGAAGTTATTCTGTCCATTTGATAATCATTTTTACTCTTTTCCAGTGCTATTGCAGTAAGTCACCCTGCATCCAACACCGCAGATTTATAATGTGGTGTACTGACACTTTGCAGTTTTGTCATCTATTCAATTTCTAATAATTTATAAGGTTCTTTTCGCTTTTCTTACTACCACTCAGCACAGAGGTGACATTTTTAATAAATATATCTTTATAATTTCAATATTATATTTGTGTTCTTGAGAGATAAAAATCAGTTCAGGAGTCCAATACTCTATAGGTAAAATCAGAGCTTTGTTTTATCATGTCTTTAATTTTATATTAAAATTCTACTGAATTTCAATTATGCTTTTATTGCCTAGTTACTATCAGAGTTCTTTTTCAGAACTTTCTGATCCTGACATTTATTAATCTCAATTGCTAGTTTCCACATTACTTTGAATACTCCTCTCTTCAACCCCTTTTTCGTGTCACTTATAGATGTAAGAGAGGAAGATTTCATTGCTATGCCCTTTAGTTCAGAAGTTGAGCAATTCTGCTTGCTAACTTTTAANAGTTTAAAATGGTACTTGCATGTATTAATGTAGAGCCTGGTGTATGAAACAATGAATAAACCTCTAGATAATTCCTTTTCTTGGGCAAACATTCCTGAGCCACAGACATAACTTGCCAAATTGTCATTCTCTAACTGGTCCTATGAAGCTTATAGTCACTACTGCAAGCACTTTAACTTGAAAGAACACATTCACTCCTGCTGTTTAGTTTAATCTGTAGTGTAACATAGATCCCAATCCTATCCCCAAGAGAAGTTTTCAGGCCAATAAAACTGGTGTCTGTCTCAAAGGTGCAATCAGTTACACTATCCAGAAAAGTTAGGAGAGTTTCTCCTTTGGACTTTTCCATCCCTCCCAGCAGCCATGAATAAAGTATGGTGAACCCCACAACTGGGCTCTTTAACTCTACTATGCTTGCACGGAGAACTATGTACACCACTCAAGTCAATGAAGTCCACAAAGTGTTGCAGTACCTAAAGCTGTGCTTACTCATGCCCCAGTTAACTTCTGAATTTGACCTTCATAGATAAAAAAAGTATAAACTCCCATCTTTTGCTCATCAGTAATTTGCTCATACTTTTTGCAAATAATGGGAGCTCTTGTTTCATAAAAGCTCCGCTGTCATTCAAACTCAGCTTTCTTCATTTCTAAATCAATTTAATGGTTCACAAAGTGCAACTTAAATAAGCCAAAAACTGAAACAGAGAAAGCTTACTAAAAAGAAAGCTGGAAACACAAACCTTATTTGATGCTCAGAAAAATTAACTTGATGTTATTTTTTTTTACAGGCCATATTCAAATAACTATTGGTCACTCGAGACTAGGACACCATTAACTTAAGCTGGTGGAAATTTCTGATCTCACTGTATGCCTTCCCTAGGCAGTGGTGTAGACCAACCTTTCATTTAACAAGCACTTTATGAATAGAACAGTGAAGATTAAACCATAAGGAAAATGTACAGGGTCATCTTAGAAAAATATAACAGTTGTCTGACTAATGAGTAAACCATTCTCTGACAGAAGAATGTAATTCTGGTGTTCATTACTTTTGTTTTCCCTCCTACCAGACCATGCAAATCATTACTTCCTTTCTCCTTTGCCAGATGCCAGTTGCAGAATTTGTTTAACACAATAAAATAGTACCCGAGTGTCCCTGGGCAAGCCTTCTTCCTGTCCTTCAGGAAGAATTGTGTGACTGAAATATGTCCCAGTATTGCTCAAGCAACTCCTTATCTCTTCTTCATGACTTCCAAAAAAGCTATTTTCGTGTAATTTCCCTTCAATCCTCACAGGTTTCTCAGTAGAAGACGTCAATGAGGGAGCTCTTATGAATAAAACTGCCCTTTTCTCAGCTATATAAGCATTACAGCAGGGGTGGGCAGAGTTATTATGAACTCTGAACTGACAGGTTTTATGGTAAATTTCATACAACTGGCATCAAAGAATGAATTTGGTCAAAGAACTGATGGAGCTCATTGTGACTTACCTTTTCATCATTTTACGAGACAGAAAAGGTTGGTTTTGCATTTTAAACTATCTGAATCCCACTTGAAATAGGTTCCTTCCTCCTCTAGTGCAAGGGACTGAGTGAGGATCAAAATCTGCAACGTCATCTGAAAAGCTGTTGTAACATATTAAGGTAGGTATTATTTACATTACTTAAAATGTATCCCTTACCCCTGCTAATTCCTCATTTACTACATATTCTTGTTATTCAGAAATCTGGAGTGCTTAAAATAGCTCTTCCCAGTTGTTTTGATTATTCAAGTGGTCTTAGGCATTATTAATGGAAAGGATGAAAATCACAAAGCCTTAGTGTGATATTTTTTTAATTAGAGTGACACCAAAAAAAACCCAAACATTTTTTTTTCTCAAGTGATAGTAAATTGTTACTTTCACTACATTTAAATGCACATCTAGTAATTTCACATTATTTACATTTTTAAAACTCTTCCTGTCATTTAGTGTGATTTTGTATTACAATACTTATTTCATGCTAGCAGTAAATTCAACTTCTTTCTGAATGCAGCATGGAATTGCTCTTCTTTCATTTAAGTGATCTTTCTTCTACTTCATTTTTAATAAATTCTAATAAACATTAAGTATGCTACTACTGCTTTCACAGAAGTACTTATATGACAATTTCATTCTGTTTTTAGACTGATAATCTGACTTAATTATGAATGATGCCAAGATTATAAATGATTGGGTTGTCTTCTGAAAATGCAAATTGATTTTACATGCTTTTTTCTCCTCCCTCTTTATAAAATAGACTTAATGTTCCAAGATGGAACATCTGTTTTCAATAAAATCTTTATGTATTTTCCCCAGCAATTGCACTTGTAATATGTAATTTCTTTTTTATTCACAGCTATTTCCATAGTTTTCCGTCATCTTTGTTACAGACTTATAAAAAGCAGAGTTAAGTCTCTTGTCCATTTGATGCATTTTGGTGTTTTCCTTGGGATGATGGAGTGCAAAGCTTGGAGCGTTGTGAAATAATAGTTATTTATGACATGGGATCAGACACTCACTCAGGAAGTGTCAAGTCTGAGCGAGATCTGCCATTGTAGTTGCAGGTCTGTTCCTGCCAGGAGGGTGGAAAGAAGAGGTTAGATACAAATTCCATTGGCCTTGCAGGCATCGTGTGTTGTGCATTAAGAGGGTGCTGGTAAAACTGGAAGCAAAGACTTGTGTAAAGCAAACAGCATAGTGACTTGTTTTCCCATGGTACAGAGCAAAGGTACAGACATTACTTTCAGCTCTTCTTTTTTCAACCATTTTTGCATTTCGTGAAGAGAAATTAAGGACAGCAGGTACTTCTGCTTCATTAGAAAAGGAAATGGAAGAAGCCTTTCAGTTGGTCTATTTGACCAATTGCAGAGTGTCTTGGCAGGGGTGTGTCTTTGGCAGAGTTAAAACAGGATTAAGACGCGTTTCTGTCCCTTTTGCACAGAAAAATCTTTGAAACCCTCTTTGTCCTCATAACCATGTCAAAGCTAATAGATAAGTGAGGACAGTGTGAAAGAGTCAAGCTGTGTGTGGCTGTGCCTACACAGCCTACACATAGACTTTTCAAGTTTCAAGGGATTTCAGGAATCTTAATATATAAATCTGACAGAAAAGCAAAGTGCAGCCCCAAAGACAAAAAAAAAAAAAAAAGAAAAAAGAAAAAAAGAAAAAGAATTTAAAAGCATTCTTTTTTTTTTTTTTTCCCTACTAGATTCCAGTGAAAGTATCTATGTAAGTAAAGCCCAGAAATAATTTACAGTAGCTCCTGAAAGTGCCATGTTTCTTTATTTTTCCTTTTTATTTTTTCATGGCTTCCACCCCAAACTTTTTGAATAACCTAGATGCAGACTAAGTAGGCAGTTGCCTGGGGCAGCCACAGCTTTAGTACCTACATTTACTTTGAAAAGCTTTGCAGATCTTTCTGCTGAGGAGAGCAAGGAAATATTCAGGGCAGCAGTCACCGAGCAGCAGCTGCTAATTCTGCCTCCTCCCCCTATACAGTCCCAGCAGGATGAGCAAATTAGGTCTTTAAGCCCTGTCTCCAACTTCCCCTCCCCTTCCCTCTAAACATTATCATCTGTTCAACCCGACGTCAGCTATTCAACTCAACTCTCTTCCTAACTTTCCCTTAGCAAGGAACAATCTTAACACAACAAAATTGGAGTGGGTACAGTTAATTTTTCTCATGGTTTTGAGAAGCACACAGCCAACCCAAGATCCAGGTAAATATGCAGCTTTCCTGAAGACTTTACGAGTCCTGGAAAGAAAAAACAAAAAGATAGGTTTTTCTTTTTTGTTTAAACACTACTGAAGTTCTGCTGTGCGTTGGCCTTTGTTCTGCAGTCAGCCAGATCACAGAATCACAGAA